>QNGE01002277.1:31630-96928 GCA_008508345.1 Paragonimus westermani | reverse complement strand
GACTCCAGAGTAAACCATATGAGGAGAGGATTGAAAGTCTTAAGTTGATTGACTTCTGCTATCGCCGCATCAGAGGCGATTTGATCCTTACATACAACATATTACACACACCGAACCACCCGCTCCAAAAACTGTTTGTCCGGCGAGAACTGCGAATTAGCAGGACTCACGATTATTTGCTAGCAGTACCGCACTCGCGAGGGAAGAGTCGGAGGTATTTCTTTGCAGTCCGCGTGTGTTTCGCCTGGAATTCTCTACCCCAAAATGTCGCTCACTCACCCAACTTAAATATTTTCAAAACTAATCTAGACTCATTTTTATTTACACAACCAAAAATCGAACCCCCACACAGTGCTTAACTTCTGTAAAGAAAAACTCACAGACGCATTTTTGTTTTTCATTGTACGCACATTACATACTTCTATCCTGTGATAATTGTAAAGCTGATTGCTTCTTATACCATTAAAACCTCGAATTACCTTGAATCTCCGCCTGCAGTGGCACCGGTCATTACCATAACGGCGATCGTGCCCAACTAATTTTAATTCAATCACTTCCGGGTCCGTCAACCAGTTTGCTCTATTCGGCACGTCTTATCTTGCACACTTCTCAAAACGCAAGCAATGAAACAGGTGACGACTCATTTGTTTTTTGTTGTGATCACACGTTGACCGAACACTGACTGAGCATGGTTAGAGTTCGGAGAGCTATATTACACCACCAAGCAGACGACCGTATATTGGAAGTGCTGTCACATATATATGTTCACGTAGCCTTGAGGTATTCAACCCATGAGGGCACGCACAGTCTTGGTGTATATATTGAGTGTTTTTTTTTCGATTTCGGTGGTGATTAGCAGTGGTTGTTGTTGTTTTTACATTCTTTTAGTTGATTCATTTCTTGTGCTTGTGGTTGCTCATTTATTCCTCTTTTTGATCGCCAGGCGTCGACCTGGACCATTGTTGCACCGATATCTTTACTGGTGCTGATGATGATCTCTTTTCATATCGGTTAAATACTATTTAATTTCACCCCTGTCTTTTATGATGTAATCAGAAGTCGCATATGTGCGGCAAAAATCCTTCTAATTAATGAATTGTTTTCCCACCTGTATTAAGTAACAGCTATTATTCCCCTCATCTGATGTTACATTCATCTTGTAAATGGTTTGCTGTGATTATTGCGCAACCGGTTGTCAACATACTGAATACACGCAATTTCTTCTTTTCCTATTTTCAGTTTGTAAGCGAAAAGATTGGCGGCGCAGAAGGAACAAAGTTAGACGATGACTATTTAGAAACGGAAAAGGTACTTTAGTTTCCTTCTTTTCCGCCAGATATTCATACAATTCTGTAGAAAGTGGACACCATTTCCAAATTGATCGATGAACTGGTCACACAGACACAAGAGTTTCTTCAACCCAATCCAGCTTATCGAGCAAAATTGTTGACCATGAACACGCTGAATAAATTGCAGGGAAAATCAAAAAGTGCGAACTACCCCCAACCAGAAGGGCAACTGGGCGAGTGTATGCAAAAGTACGGTCGCGATATGGGTCCTGATTCATGTTACGGTTAGTCATATTTCTTTGTTCTCCTATTTCTGATTCACCTGCTGTTGTTTTTGTTGGTTCCCTCTTGTGCTTTCGTTGGTCGTAAGGCTGACGAGGAACTTCAGATTGCTCATTTCGTATACCTGGTTACGCTGATAATTGTGAATGCATTTCATGCAGTCTCCGTCGGTTAACTGGTATCTGCGCAACTTAAAAAACCGTCTGTCTTACGAATTCGTTATTAACTCCCTACTCTTTGTTTTACTAATCAAATTTTTTAGACTTTGCCCTTTCCGACCAAACACAGTTGATTATTGCTTCCTTTTCCGAATTTTTATACGTCAAAATCTTACAGTTTACTCTAAAAGAATTGGAAGCTGGTTACGTAACACACTAGTCCACACAGACTGGATTGTGCCAGGTTGCAACATTTAAGGCAAACAGAATACGGGAAGATTCTGTCGGAAGCAATACGTGATTACAGCTGCAACCTTTTTGAGGGTTCCGAAGCTGATATTGCTGTTTTGTTATCACTAAGTAATCTTTGAAGATCAAACGTAGATGGATTTTCGTGCCTTCAACCCCATTCACAGTTGATTTCAAGTTCCACATTCAGGTAGAATTTTTAACCGGCATTTTTTTTAGAAGACCCTAGTTTTGCTCCTACTGGGTTCCGTTGGTAGCGCATATTTTTGCTACGGTTGGGATACAAACTCTGGCCTAACTTCTCATGAAGTGACCATGTTGACCACAGAATGCATCACCGAATTATCATGTTTAAACGCCCAACCACATTCACCTGCAATTAATGCAATGCAAACTGTTGAAGGTATACACTGCTGACAAACTCTAACGAAAACGAAACTCTAGCCTAGTGCTTCTTTTGGGAAAGGTCTTTTTAGTTATCTCCGAATATGGTAGCCGGTGTTCAAGTAATGTCAACCAAATCCCTTTCCTGATTGCTTTTGCTTTATTATTCAACGTGCACCACGTAGGTCCCCTGTGAGAGTCGTGAACTTGGGTTTCCGTATTCCTGTTCACTTAATGCTTGAATTTACTTAAAAAAACGAACAAGTAGCGAGTAGTGTTCGCATATAGGCCTGGTATGCTCACTGCGCCGCCACTCTTTTCTTGATTATGTCATTATGTCTACAACTCGGCATTTGTCATTTGCTTGTTGGACACCTAGACTTGAGGCGTTTATTTCTCCGCAAGTTTCAGACCACAGATTATGTGCGTTACGAAGCATGATGTTAACTTTTACGTTATTAACAACCTACAGGTCAATGTCTCATACAATCAGGAGAGTCTTTCAAATATCTGGCTGACATAAAATACACAATGGAGGATCACGTCAAGGACAATTTCTTGCAGCCTCTGCACAGCATTCAAACGCATGAACTAAAAGAAATCAATGTGAGTTTTCCATGTTTATTCGCATCAGTGCAGGTTATCCCAGCGTTTACTCTAGAAACAATCACAAGTGATCCAGATCCATAGATTACCATCGCTCTTCCTCTCTTCAGTTCTTCGCACATTGCGCTCTTATAAGACATAATATTCTCAGTGGTCACATTCGTCTCTGTCTTTTAGTGCCAAGTTCTTCTTCACCGTTGCACACACAGACACTGTGACAAAAGCCGGCCTCTGTTTTTGGTATGTCTGACGTAGCTATTAGGCTTCCTGTTCTGATCACCTTCATCCAGGTTTTATTTCGGATAGCTGCTTTCACTGTTTTCGTTTTCCCCTCAATCGCTCTTGCCATTTATAAATAGACCGTCAAATTTGCTCTCAAAACGTTTCTTTACTTAACGTTGCCTGTACGCCTAGTCTACAGTTTGGGGCAGTCACAAACGCTGTTGTTTCTGTGTTCAACCTGATCACTACCCTTCCTGGCTTGTTTGAACTGTTGCGTTTTTGAAAATCATACAGATAACGCTCAACATCAACTCTCAACTAAATGTCTCTATCGGTTATTGTACGTTGGACGCAATCCAAAATAATTTTTGGCTCCTGAAATCACATGTTGAACACCATAACCTCACAATCCGTTTTGATTATCCCCTTTTTCCCTAACCGATTCTCTGTTTCTTTAAGTTACTTCAACCATTTCGAATTCTGTTGCCGGCTTTTTGTCATATCGCTAATGAAGCGCTTAATTACATTAAGGTTGTAAAGGTGTGCACCAGAATACCTGACGTTATCTCGTTTAGGATTAAAAATTCTACTTTACTGACACTGCTACACTTTGTGGATATGACTGGACTTCGCGCTGAATGCACGATTTACGGCTATGACAGTTTCATATAGCTTGTGCTGGGCTCGAAATCATAATTCGATCTGCTTTTATTTCATGCGTCCCAATCGGCCAGACTGAATTTAGACGAAAGATTATGTTTCGGGGTTTGTATGTTGGTACCGTGCAATGTGGGTAACCTTGGAGGTGTGTGTGCCATGGTCAGTTAACATGTGACAAGATGTTTGCAAGCCATCAATGTTCTGATGATGTGTCTCATCAGTGTTTAACTTGTAATATCACTGGGTTGAACACGTCAGATAACTGTGTACATACACGTGTTAGAAGAAACACTCCGTGATTGCACTCGTCATTGTTTTCCTTCATCAGATTAAGAAGGCCTGAATGATCAGACTTAGCGCCTTTATCATATTGCCGGTAACCAACTGTTCTGTTACTTCGACGCCCAACTCGACAACGATAAGTTCGGATCCATCCCGATTTGTGCAAATTTTGTGATACTGACCAAACACTTAGCCTTATGGAATGTTGTTAATGTTGGCCGTTAGTGTGATAATTTAACTGCCCATAATGGCCTAACTTCATTTGTATTTCTGACAAAGCAAAAACCAACTAAAAGGCATACCGTTTCGACAGTGTATTAACTGTGCTTAGTGGAACCGAAATTTAGCATGCGTTGGAATATCGATTGGTCGTCGACAATTCAGTTAATGTAACTCGGATTCGATCGCAGCTTTTAAATTCAGATGAAATTTTCATCTCACCCTTACCGAAAACTAGAACTAGGCTCGAGTTCCACTGTTCTTAGAGCTCATCGGCAAAGAATGTCTTTGCTACGCTCGGGATTCTTACTTTGACCTACGTTCCCATAAGGCGGTGGTATTGGCCACTACGCCTCTGGCCTCACACTAAGCCTGACTGAATTATTATGTCCTATCCAAATTTGCTTGTGAGTAGTGCAAAAGTTACTGGATCTTCTTAGAAGGAGACTCAGTAACCTTTCTGTGGACTTCAGTTGACCACACCACGATTGCGACCTTGATCAAGTTGAAGTCAAGCGGTTCTTGGAAGTTCTCGAGCGATATATTTGAATGTGTGTATTTCCTAAGTCAAACCGTGACATAGGCATGTCAGCAATTTATATTCTGTGTACATTCGTTTCACGGATTGTATCAAAGTACGCTATTGTATTTTGCGCTTGTCGGTTCTCTGGTTTTATGTACTCATGGTGTTTTATTTCACAAGCATCATCGCAAAAAGCTTGAGGGAAGACGACTTGACTTCGATTGCAAGAAACGAAAACAAGACAGAGGTAAGTAGTTGTCTAGCAGTTACGTGTTTGGTGTTCTAGTTAGACAGTTTCCTAGTTTCCTCTATATTCCAACGGCGCTTAGGTCCTGCCCAATCACCATAGGCGGAATTTTTCAAGCGCATGCGCATCCTTCTTATTTCAGTGCGAAAGCATGCAGGTGAGCCGCCCCTCTTTCCTTCTAGTTTGCTTGACGTTTCCATGTTCGCTTATGCGATCCCTCTTGTTTTGTGTACATCTAACAGTCATCCTTTTCGGCGCGCTTCTTTTATAGCGTTTACGCACTCTTTCGTGGTGCCCTATACGTATGAATGTAATGCCACTCATTGAATAAACCATTTTCTGTTTATTGGAAACGGAGTTGGATTTTTCACTTGCTTAAGGTGTGTTGAACTCAAATGGTTTATCTGTGCTCTGCCGGCACATTTCGTGCTGTTTGCTTCGGTGTGTTGTTTAATGGAAATCTCAGTCAAAGTGTCGCAGAATGAATCGCATCTTGTCACGGGAGCTAGTTGATAACGTGTGTTGTCGGGAAGTGTTAAATTGTTCATTTAACCTAGACAGCAGAAGTGTTTAGAACGATCACTTCACAATATGTTTGATAGTCGATTTGTTTGTTGCATCGCGATACGATTAAAATGATTGGAACGGTTCAAGCAGACGACTGATCCTTACAACAATTCGAAATCATTCATTGTGTTTTTCCTATGTGTATCGATAGAACTCAGATTACCTAGGGCTTGATAATGTTGTGCTGATTGTTGCGAACTAGCAGAATGGAAGAAATAACACTGAGATCACTAAAATGCCTCAGTTCTGTTAGGTTTCCGCAGGTTATTTTGCAGACAAAAAGCATCAGTAAAATGCAGAAATCCGGTTGGTCCTGAAGCCTCAACTCTTCTGTTGATTGGTTCGGCTATGCTTGTTGCTTTTTGTTTTGGCATGTGGCGCACTTAACCCACTTGTTTTACCCATGCACTGATTAAAAAAATCCGCTACTGCGTTTGAGTGACATCCTTGTTGAACACATCGCTAACCTACTGATTTACTCGAGTGACTTTTTGATAGGTTGTAGTCTCCTTGTAGTCAGCGGTTGACCTCCTGTTGAGCAGCTCATCTAATCCAATCTCATCACACCAAATCAATGGCAAATCTTCCACAAACGGTGACGGGGTTGCGCAAATTTAAAGATCGATATAGATTATTTTTATGTAGTGGTCAGCTCCGTGCATTGCGAATATCTGGAGGGTTATGTTAACTGAGTCTTTGGCTTTGCCAGTTGTAACCACAGAAAACAGCCATGTGAAAAGAAGCTTTACTAACGAGGTTGCATATTCGGCTACCGACTGCAATGAGGTGCTTGAGTTTTGACTCAAAGTTCCACGAGCGTACATCAGGCCTATTTTTATTGTTACGTTACTGCCCAATTCCGAATGAAGAACAGGAGTTAGAAACCGTGCCCTCAAACCAGGGCGCTGTGATAGTCGTGTGGGCGTCATTGACCGTCAGCTCTTTAACTTACACAGTTAAAACACCACTCGGAGCCATGATCTAGCTCCAGGTAAATGTATCGTGCGCATTACTAATTCGAACTGTATGCCAACGTTTCGTTCATTACGTTTCAGGTCTAGACTATCCACTCGCTGAGAGTTAACCAGGTTCCCCTATCGTTGGCTCCTGCTAAGGTCCCACAAGAGAGTTCTCTCCTATCTGGTATCTTAAGCCAAAATGTTGGATCAGATGGCCTGATGGGCATCCTCAAATCGATCGGCTTCTGCAGTGTAAACAACCGGGAAGTTTCTGGAAGTCTTCAGTATCCGAACTCTTCACCACTGATGTCAGCAAGCCTTCCATGTGCGCACTCCATTAGGTCTGGAGTAGTACGTATGCTATTTCTCTGAATCACAAATTTAGGCCTTGACCACTGTACTTCATATGAGCTCATTTCTGGACCAATTCTGATTAAAGTGAATCTTCCGATCACGCTGCACTAGAGATGTTATCGATTTTCCAGACCAACACCAAACAATTGTTTGTGCGCTGCCAGTCTGTCACCTTGAATCAGGGTAACTTTGCATATCCTGTAAACCAACGTACGTCGCAATGTCAAATTGCGTTTTCTGATGTCCTTGTCGACTTAGTGAAGCGTGCAAAACGCTCGCAACTCTTGTTGGTTATCCTAACGTTCGATTTGGTCGTCCTAATTGCCATCGATATCAATATGACTGTTGTTACTGTTAATGCACCTCAGTTATGTACTTTATTTCACATTCAGTTTTCGGAGGTGATCACACAAATTGTTGTGAAGGCTGATAACACTCTTTCGAACGGTTTGAGAAAATCACAGAGCAACTCATCATCGAGGCTAACTAATTTACTTAATACTCTCTCAGTAAGGGAGCGTGAAATCTGTGATACTCCCAGGGACACTAGTCATGTCTCTGTTGCTTCAAAGCTACCCGCTGCTTTTACGTTTCTTCCGTTCAGGAAATCCAACGAAGCATTGAACAGACGGGATTCTGACCCGTCGTGAATGGACTAAACACACTTGTCCCTGTGATAACATCCTTTAAAGTGTCGGTGCTTTCGAAAATGATTGCCGGAATATCCGCGCGGACAAGACAGGCATTCTCTAGCGAGTATCTCGAAAAATTTGTGTTACACGCTCAGTTGGTGAGAAGGAAATTACACATTTTGCATCGTATGGGCAAATATTGCGTTTACTAGCTGCGCATGTATAACAGGTATCCTTATTCCTCAAGATCAAGGTGTAATTAGGCAACAACATGATCACAGGTTATCGACACCCTGGCTGCTTTGTTCAACAAGGTTCGTGTGTGCCAACTATCAGGTTGGCGAGTCTGCGGTCACTGGAATGGCTAATCGAAAACGCTTACAAAGATGGCGGCATGATTGAGTCCGTTGTGTATCCGAAACCAGGCGGTTGTAAATTCTTCTAACTATTCTAATCTCCCACTATTTGTTCTTTGTTCAGTGGTCTTTTCCCTGTAAACGTCGTGATGAACGACAGGTTGACCCACAGTACCAACCGATCAAGTTACACGTCTTTTATAACCTTATACATGTGTGCACATGCGCGTACACCTAAGCTAACGGTTAATGAGCAACTGAATCTATGTTGTACGATCTCAAAAAAAAATCGTCTGGTAGTTTTACGAAGACAGCTGGAGAAAATCGACACTTACTGGAATGTGAAATGTAGAAGGGAGAAGGCAAAATAGCAGGCTGATTGGGCGGCAGAACATTAATTCAAAAATGGTCCATCAAGCATGTTCGGAACGCACATAACCGACGGAGGCAGTGCTAGGCCAAAGAATCCTTCAAAAACAGGTTTGAAAGGAATGGCTGACCCCACAACTCTTGGAACAGAGTTGAGAACAGCTATCATATTAATGTGAAGAAATGCGATAGAGATATCTCAAATACAAGTCTGTCTGAAAGTGTGTTCTAGTTGCACTGGCCATCGGCCTGATGGGGCCGTCTGTAAACATTCGTTCACTTATGACCAAAAGAGTTCGATGAGTGCGATGAACATCTCAGTTGGCCTGAATTGTACAAGGTAAACCTCAAAACCCGAATGGTCACTTACTGCACTTCAGCGGGTGCACATATCGTATTTTCATTCTGTAATGGGTCTTACGGTACTGTTGCGTGTGGATAGTCAACGACCGTGGTCTATATAGCCTCAAAATCCGCCTTCGACTCACCACTTACAACTCACTAAGGAACTCCTTTGCTTCCAAAAGAGTCCTAGCAATGGGAATCTGTTATCATCATTTAATGCCCACTCTGTGTTTAGGTTGTGAGCCTGTGGACAACTGTTTCAGTCGTTCACCAATTCTAATAGTGCCTACCAAGAATGTCCAGTCTGTCTACTTTATTCGAACTTTGTTATGGACGACGTTCTAGATGGGTTTGAGGAATTCGGTGATCCTGGTGTGTATTTTCTTCCGTTTCCTATGTTGACCGATGTGCAGTGTGTAAATGATGGTACTCTGCTCAGTCTCCTGCCAAAGGCCTGCTAGGTGGCTTGATTGGTTTGCGTAGAGTTCGCTTTACACCTTCAAGGCACAGACTGCTACTTTAATGCTGAAGTATTCCTGTTAACTACTTCTTGGCAGTAAGCTGGTTGTATAGCTACTTGGGTAACGTTGTCTCGATAGCTTGCACTGTTGTCGAACAGGTATTGACTGGGGTAGTAAAAGTACGTGTTGCTGAACCAAATTCTGCCATTTATGTCGCAGAAAGGCGGTTCGATTATCGTCAAAGACAGGGTTTACGGTGCCTGTGGTCCCCGGGAAACATGGTCTTCTTTCGACGAAGTAAAGAGTATAATAATCGCATTTATTCATTGTTGTCTTTATAAATTAGTCTACTTCATACGGGATGCTGGCTTAAGAAAAGCGGTTGTTTTTCTGCGTGTAATCTCTGACAGTATAGCAATAATAGTAATAATAATGCAGGTGTACAATGTTTTTTTGGTCAAGTCGCCTACTATTGTTGAGCGTCTTTCTCAGCAGACATTATTCACCGGCACCACCAACGGCCGAACAAACCACGGGGTGGTCAAACAACGAAATGACCATAAACTACACAGATCTTGACTGTTCCGTTCAGTGAAATAAGGGTATGCTACCTTCCAAAATAAGGCTTCTTAATCGGTCACGTTTTTCATTAGAAACGCCGCCCGACATGCCTTTTGGCGTATGGGAATCCATACCCTTGCGTGGTACCGCACAACCGCGCAATTTGGTACAAATATAGTCAAAAATTTCGGGCATCGTATTTAACACGTTTTTAACCAATGAATTGGCAATAACAATATGACGAACATGCTGTCAATCCATGTAGCGTTGCAACTTATTCGCAACATGGTTATTCTCAATCCATTAGTTAAAAACCGGTCCATTTCGTTTAACTGCACACGGAGGAGAACCTTCCTCTGGACTCGTAAACCGAGCAGAAAACACGCACAAAGAACGTAGCCGAACGACCGCTTCCTTCAGCCTTAGTCGGAATGGCGTGAACAACCCATCACATGTAGAATGGTGTATCCTATGGTTAGCCGTACTCTACGGCCCGTACACAGTCCATGCACAGCAAAGTCACCTACATGTGACATGCACGTTCCTGCACCTGTTTAACTTTGTTCAGCGATGATGCAACCGATTTCAATAATCCGTTGGTGTATGGTGTGTAGGAGAGTTGACGTTGGATGAAATGTCAGCTCCTGACGAATTACGCCTCTAGATGTTGTTTCGTGCGGTAGGACGGTTTCAAAGCTCCTGTTGGAAGTCGTGGGCTAATGCAATCCCTAACCTACCGTTGGCTTCCAATGATATTTTCAGTGTATTTTTTACTTGGTTCGTGAATTAAAGCCGGTTTCAGAGACTTTAACGACCATTGGAGAATGCGTGCTCCCATCCAGCATCGGTTGTCACATTCTATATATGAAGGTTCCATGCCTGGAAGCTATAAACAGCAAAATTTGCCAAAATTACCTGTACATTATAATCATTACCCGTCGTGGCTTTTCTGTCCCATCATCCCGTGTGCATAATAATATCGTTTTTGTCTAGGCCGCCTTTACAACTGTGAACGCAACATTCACGTCCATATTACTCGTACCGATTGACTTGAATGTGTTTCCTAACGTTCTCAGTCTGGTTTCACCATCATAATCGTAATCGTGATAACCGTAACTATTATTTTACCACTAAACGCCGAGAAATATCTAATCACTCGGAGTTGCTTTTCCACTACGAATTTTTGGAGATGCTACTGTTTTTCATGCATGTCATCAGTGTGCCTGCTACGTTCAGTGTACCGGCTGGCATGATGGACATTCGCCTAATATTTTTATTTCGTTCTATTGTCATCTATCCTTTGTGAGGTTGTCTCAAGTCAGTATCGTTCAGTTCGTTTGTTTTGTTTACTGTTGTTTTCGATCAGTGTTTGTTAGTAGATTGTCACTCGGTCGAATCTTTTCATAAACCCTTGATCCTCCTGACAGTCCTCATTTACTCTTTCTGTGTGTTCGTGTTACGCACGATACTGTTTGTCCGACCATTTGCCTTAGTAACAATCAGTCCAAGCGCCCTTTATGATTAAATTATTAGGTACTCCGTTGGTGAGAGAAAGTGGCCACCAATTTCGGTTAACAAGCCTCAACTTTTCAGGGTGTGATTTTGACAATTGGTCAGGTACCGTTGATGTGATGTTGATCTTCCTAAGTTCATTTGTTGACTATTCCCCTCGAGGAAGTAACGTATATTGTCCTCATGCCTGTCTTAGCGTTTACAGCGTTAGCATTTATGACAATGGAATTTCTAGTTCGTGCATTATAATTTTCACAAGGAAGGGTAAAAATGTGACTGTTATTAGTATGTAGCTTTGAAATGTTAATTTGTTAACTACACCTCTGAGGAAAACCATTGAATATAAGGTCGTTTATTCTTTGGCAGGTTAGTTGGTCTAAGATAATAGGTGTAAGGCGCGTGTGGTGCGTTTACCGTTCACACTGGTTTGTCTCTGTAAGTGTGATCGATTCAATGCGCTATCAAACATCTAACCTGAATCGTTTTTTCTTGAATTTAGCAGGACTGTTCTCTGTTTATATTGTGCACACATTCCCCCTAAATGGTCTGAAGCGATCTGGATGATCAGTGTAGCACGATTGCTTCATCTTCCTCACTTCTTTCTCGTCAAATCAACCATAACAAATCACACTCTTATACCTTGCATATTACACCAACGGTTGTGTGTCAGGCTCTAAAATTACTTTGACCATTTTGTCCATACAGCGGCTGCAAGCGCCAAACTCCCAGAAGAAGAGCTCAAAATTGCTGAGGAAAAGTTCCAGGAGTCCAAAATACTGGCTGAGAGCGCGATGTTAAACTTCCTAAATTGTGAGGTTAGTTCCTGTTTGGTTGTAGGATTTTAAAGTGATTTAATAGGTCACGCGCTGTGTTCAACGAAATAACAGTTGAGACTTTATCGCAGTTAGACTATTACGGAACACTCAAGATTATTTGTCAAGTCACTGGGCTTATCTTGCATGGGACGACAAATACAGGTGGTTTTATTAACTTCCAATCAATTTTGTCTGATGAAGGACTGGCACTATGGGAACCGATGTTAGTAACCTTGAAAGCTTTGATGTGACGGAGTCACTAGCGCTGTTAGTGTTGCTAGATAAAAATAAACTCCCCAGTTTTCCTTGAACACGTGAACTTCCGATTTTTATCGGCGAATAACGGTGCTCTGATATATATATATATATATATATATATATATATATATTAGTGGCACATCTCTGTAGACGATGAATGGACTTCCGTGTTCGATCGCTTGTGAATAATGTCGGTGTACATCTGCAGGAGCAAGGCAGGGTTGCGTGTGAGTGGACGCGTTTTAATTGCGGTTGACCCAAGCTGGTTACCCGGATACCGAGCCATTGTAGATTCCCTGCCCCCTCGCAGGTGAAAAAAATAAACATCACCTTTTGTGAAGAATCAAATGTGAAGGACAAATATGGAGAGCAGAGAACAAAAGGACACAGAAGGCGCGTCGCCGGTTACTGAAGGAGTTCAAATGTAAGGCTGTGTATTGTTGTAGTTTACATGGGGTTAGGAGCGTAAGTGGAGTGAAATTCTGATGAGAAAGCTAAAGGCAGCGTTGAAAATAAGTTGTCGAAAAATTCGAAAACAATCGACTATCTACGTCCAGATTCCTGGAAGGAGAGAGTATGTTCTATTGAATTGCCTGGTTTCGTCTGTTTGTGAAGACTTAAAGTGTATAAGTACGTCTAATACATTTTTTATTCAACTTAACATACGCACACTTGATTAGTGTCATCTACTTTCAAATTGGCCTGTCAAAATGACCGAGACGAGCGGCCCTTGACACGCTTATGCGGCGCACATACTACACCAGTGGTTTAATCACACGCTCCGTAGCCGAGGCGTACCGAATTAACAGGACGGGAGGGTTTGCGAATGGAAATTCTTTAACACAGACGATTCTGGTGGTTGGTGGTACGGAATCTTCTGGTCAGGCACATGACGTCTTTACTGAACAAGTGAACGGTCAACCTCATATTGGACTAAATTACAATCTCTCTCATGAGCAAAAATGGGACTTTCTTATGATAAAACTTAAACGATAAAATCCAGCCTGTCGGTTTTTAGTTACTTTCACCACGAGCATTTCTGATGCTTTCGTTTGGTACTTTTGTATGCTAACAGTCTTCATCTGGTTCCTTCGTTTGATTAATCCCTGGGGCTAGTTTTCTTCAGTCAGTCGAATTTTATTCGATAATGAGCCTATTGCGGAACGTTTTAAATTCCCGTTCTACCGTTGAGATCGCGTTGTTTGAATCTGGTGAATATTTCGTTTATGTTTTGTTTTTGCTGAATTCGTCGTGCCTCCTGGTCTTTCTGTTGGATGTCTGGCCCACACTCTTTATCAATCTTTTATTCCCGTTCGCACATTCTTTGTTTGTTAACCTTGGCTGTACTACAATTCCAAGCGGAAATGCATGCGTACATGCATAACAAAATAAAGTTATTCACTATACCCTTAGTAATACAATTATCCAACCATTTCTACTCAATTGCTGTCGGTCGTGTGGGTCACTCACGTGTAGATTGGTGGAGACACAGAGCTTTGTCCAAATTCTAATCATCTGCTTTCGGGTTCTTCTGTTTGGAAGGAACAAAACCACTAGTGAATAGTGACCAATCAGTTTTGCTATGTATTATGTAACAAGCGGCTGTCACTTCTTGTCATCCTGTTTTCGTGATCACACCCTTTACTAGCGTCGCCTGAACTCTTCATTGTGATGATAACGGCTCGTGTACAGATGTGATGGAAGCTTTATTTAGTACGATACTTGCCAGATTGCTGTGTTATACCTTTTGAGCACACATCTGCAGGTCACTGTTTCATAGTCGGCTTGTGCGGACACCGAAGCTTGGGAAACAAATGTGCTAACTTAAGTGTATTTATGTGCATCCGACGCACGTTAGTTAATCTGATTAACGGTCTAATTTTGTTGCCCAACTTAACCTTCTCGTCTTAGTATTATCTCCAGCCTACTTAAGTTCTCCTCAGTCCAGTTTGAGGACATATCACATTGATTTACCAGTGCCTCCATCTTGGTCACGCTTGATCGCGTATCATCTGCTGACTTATCGCTGTTGGTCGATCGATCAGTCGTTTGGCTAATCGGTAAGCGGACTGTTGATTTGCGAGCATTTTCAGTTTGTCTCTTGTATGTGTACGAACTCACACTTGTCTCGTTTATGGTCGTGCATAGACGTGAATGTGTGCGTTTGTCTGTCGCGTTGTTTTGTCACCCACTTTGACGGTCAGTCAGTGAACGGACGCGCATCTGTCGATTGCTTTGATGTTTAGACGGGTGATTTTTGATACTCAGGTCTTTTTTACGTTTCTTAGTTAAAGCTTCCTCTATTTTCCATGGTTGTACAGCAAGTAAACACCGGTGTGAGTAACTAATGTTTTGCTATCATGATGGACTACGCCAGTTACCCGTAATTTTTATACATCGGGACACTCGTTGCTAAGACAGTTGCGTCTACACCCCGGGAGGTTTTTCAGATCCATCGGTGTGATGATGATTGAGGAATCCTGGCTTAAATTTTGGGTAGCCATAGTGACAGTTGATGTGATTTGAGTACAATCGGTTCTAATGTATATCCGGAAATTTTTCGTTCGATAAAACGCCCATAGTTGATTTGGTTAATCAGCATCCCATTGTGTTCCATAATTAAGCCTAACATTGAGAATCCAGACTGTGCAGTAATTCCGCTCACTGTCATTCACCTTCAGTAAATCCGATCAATACGTTAACATCTTACGATAAAAAAAGGTAGCGTAATTAACCAGTATGCAGCTTGATACATCACTTACATGTGTTTCCAGAAGCAGTCTTCGATTCCTATCCGCTTTCCACAGTAATTGTAGTTTGGTCGACAGTACACTTTCATCTCAGTTCTCCGTAAGCAGTTTGTCGACTAGGATTGTTCTGCCTTGTTCAAGTCTCACTACTAGGTTGTCGTGTTGATCATTTCATGATCGTGCTACTCCTGGAACGACGTCCATAGGTGGGTGGTAGCTGCCTTTCTTGATGTACCATTTGGATTGTTTCAAGTTATCACTTTGACCACTGGTAGGTCGAGCTCGTTTTGTGTCTTTGCGACTGAGTTGGCCCGATTGAGACATCTAGCTCTTGTTTACTTTAGTGGCGTTTTCTTCCTTAATGATTTTGATACTGACAAAGTGTGTGTTGGGATACAAACGATGAAACTGGACATCGTAAACCCTCATTCACTATGGATAAAGCAGATGCTTGCCTTCTGGTTTGGGAGCATACACACGGCAGCAGTGCTGCTGGTTCCATTCTACTGAACAGAAACCTATCCGTTGTGTGTTAACGTAACAGAACACGTATTTTTAAGCCATTTGTTTGCTGGAATGTATGGACTAGCAACAATAAAGTGACGCACCAGCCGTACATAAGCATCTAATACACACACTTTATTTGGGCTTGGTCGGCTATAAGTTGTGCATGTCCAGTGGTCGCTTACCTCTTAAGGGTTGTGTTCAGCTTGTTGGGAGTTAGCTCATCATATATTGAACATCGTGCTTGCTTGATAGTGGCTTTTGTGCTTAGATGATGAGATCCCGTGTTTATTTTAAAAGTGATCCAATTAAAGAATTTAACTAAATTAGAAAATTGTGTTAAAGGGTAAGTGCTATCGCGCTTGTAACCATATACATTTCTTACTATTGATTGATGATCAAATCGTTGCTCAATAACTCCAGTGAGATCAGGAACTTCACGGTCCTGATGTGTAGCTGTCGATTGAAGTTGACAAGACAGTCGCTGTATCTCCTTTGAAAACATTCTGATACCTTGGCTACCTCTTCCAAGCGATGGTGATCGTACGTATAGAGGCAACGCTCAGGCCACACCTATTGAGACGAAATTAGTGGTTATCGCGTTCGTCTCTTACTCGTGATGGCCGGAACCCCTGTCAAATTCTGGCGAACTCCGACAATTAGCCATCTTAGCTTTCAGCTTTGTTTTCTGGTCGGTTCTTTTACTTTCCCTCATCTGTGTATGGCAGTGGAACCAGAGTACAAAACCATGTGCAGTTCTTAATGGAACAGCCGGATGTTGCAGTGTTCATATGATTTCTCTTTCTGGGCCAAACGTAAATGAAAGGCGTATTCGATTGACAGTCGCTGATAAAACACACAATGCTGTCTTTTCCCAGTAGTAAGTAGCATGCAACAAACGGTAGCAATATCGAACTACAAGGGCAAGGATATTATGGCTTGCTATAATGTGTGGAATGCTGAATGAAAATCAGGTCAATATATGGGTTGGACAACAGTCCATTTATTTGGATATCTGGTTCTGAAGCTCGGTCGTTCCTGATCTTGCTTACGATGGTCTATTTGATTTATTGTTCCAGTGATTCCCTATGTGCGGGCACTTTTCTTAATAGGCAGTCGAAGTGGTTAGCTGTTATTATGTTTTGCGCGGATAAACTGGAGCACCAAATCATCAAATAAGAAGCAGCAGAAAAAAGTGAACGCTACTAACAGCAATTAGTTAAGACAAGTGTTAATACAGCCAAGTCAAGTTGTAAACATGTTTCGAGATCAGTGCAACGTGATTTGAACAGTCGTTGTGAACAAATGCGAGGCCGATTAAGTTGGGCCTGTGATTGTTTCTCACTGTTCAACAGAGTCTGCGTCATCTCTGTCGTGTTTTTGAAACACCAGGAAATTACCGCGTTTTCCGACTAATCAAAGTGGTCAGCCCCAAAACAAAACTGCTCTTTTTAATTTACACAAATGGCGGCTCTGTAGATCGCGAATTCTTAGACACTTCGGTGGTGGGGTGTTCTGCTCTGCTTGTGCGATGCGTGACGCAGCCATATTATGTCAGCGGATTGTCACCCACTGAAACGGCAACTCAATTCGAGCATCCGGCTATAGTCGATCGTGATTTACCATGAAACTCAGATGTCTTACTTAGTGGGTTGTTATAGAACCTCGTACGTAACTAATTCGTTGAATTCCCAGTGGGCTTTACCTAACATTCCGAGATGCACAATCAGGACTTATCTTCAGAACGCAAAAGTTGGGGATAGAAACACCCGTACGCCTTATCAGTGGAGTATACGCTATACTCGGGCGTTTTCTGGTAAACAAAGAATTAACGAGTCATTGCAAGCGGTAGCACATCAAGGTATTCTGGACAGTCCTTACTTTTGCTGAGTGTTTTTGAAATTTGATCACATTTCTGAAAAATTGTTTGGTTTCACTTTGAACGTTTGCCTGCATTGGCCCTACAAGGGTTCGAAAATGTAGTGGGGCAATATCTTTCCCTAAATTTGTTGCTCATAGATGTTTGAATGAGAGGCATGCCAGTTTCATTGGTTGATCAAGCCAAGTTTACATTTTCTTTAACTATTAATTATACGTATACCTAATTAGTTGTAAAAGGCGAACACTGAGTGATGGGTATTTGTTTTGACGTTTCATCTTTTTTTGTGTGGATTTGAAACGTCACAGCAGACGTCCACCACTGGGTCTCCACCTTTTACTGCTTATCATGATATTGTCCGAGCTGTAGATTTTCGCAATTATATATATATATATATATATATATATATAAATTTGTCTGCGCTGTGTTGCTTCAAGGCAGCGACAAAAAAGATAACCCTGCTTGCTCTGTGTGAGTGTTGCTACAAGTGAGCATCGTGAACAGTTCCTCATTTTAACTTGAGGATATATGAAAGTTGGTACCAAGTTTGATCTCTGTCGGCTCCACCCGCCCTGTCGATAACGGTCCAAAAGTTGATGGGTGTCGCCGATAAGAGACAGTGGAGGTTGTAGCGGTGGACTGTACGCATTTGCAGGAATATCGTTATGCTTGTTATCGTGACCGTCTTTAGTTGTTGTTATGCACAGTTCTTTGTAGAAAAAAGGCAAACAAACAAAAAGCCCATTGACTAATAGCACGATTCCCACATAAGCCTAACTTTTATTATCCTGCTAACGTTGTACGTATGGTTACGATTTTCTGTTTTTCTCTTCTTCTGTTTCGCCAAACTGGTAGCTTCTCACTTTGTTCTCAGATTTACGTACACTATTAACAGTTATAATTTTCTTGGCTAGCTGTCAGCCGGCGCTGACAAGACAGATTTCTCGTTCATTTGCATACCGTGGATCTAACAGTCTGACTGAATAGAACCGTTCTGTTCAACTGACTGTATCACTTGATTGAACCTACCTTAGTAGCCAGTTTTGTTTATTTCAAGAGCATTTGGTTTAATATTTTGATTTCTATGCTTGACTGTCTTCTGTGAAGCAGATATTCACAATTAACTTACGTTGCTATCCGAGGTGCTAACGTTGTACGTCTGTTCGTGCTCTCCAGTTTGGCATACGTTTCACATCTCTTACTTACACTTTAATCAGTATGGTTTTCGGTTCCTAACTTTCCTCCGCGAACGCTGCATTTTCAATCGACCACCACGTTTGTTTTTCTTTCTGTCAGTGACTGCACATTCAAGCAGCTGTCGTTGAGACTGCATCTGAAGGACTGCTCCTAGGGTTACAGTGGCTTTCCGGTCGAGTAGTTTATAAACGTATGGAAAAAGTGAGAGACCGTGAAAAAATAATGTGAGGTTTATTATGATGGAGGAATCATCAGTGTGAAATGTTCCACACATTTTCTAGCACTGGCCACTGTCGATTGGGTTAAATTGTCTGTGAATTACTTTCTGTGATCTCGTTCGCATACAGATGTGGTTGGTTTTACTAGCATACCAGAATGTGAAATTCACGTGACTGTCGTGTAAAATCCATCAGCACACTTGGCCGACACCAGCAAAAAAACACACCTACGGCGTTGTTGACAAAAGTGACCTGTTCTGTGAACGCACATTGTTTGTTTCCAAAGCAAACTATTGTTGATAGTTCATGTTTATTTTATCACTCGGCTTAGTAAAACCATATTCCCATTCTGTTTGTGCTGGTTCCCCAATGGTACATGTCTTTCTACCCCGATTAAGACTTGCTAGTTTATAACAAAAATTCATTTTCATTTATTGCTGATTTCGTTGTTCACTATATCATACTGAAATTGATTTATCGTGATTAGCTCAGATAAGCCACTTCGACTAACCTCATAGAAACATATTTTCATGTGTTCAGCCACGAACTGCTCAGTTCGTTATCAAAACCAGGGTAATTGTGCCCCTCGTTAGTTGCAGAGAATGGCCATCGGTCGTACTAGGTCAGCGTTTGAATGACCATCGCCATATGTGTTGATCATCCTCGGCGTTTCATTCTTCTACAACATATGCCTAATTAAATCAAGTTTCAGAATTTTCCGGGATGTGAAACAATGGACCCAACAGTTTACATTGTAACAAAACGTTCGGCTACTGCGGAAGTTGACAGCGATATGCCTCTAATAACCCGTTTCAATTTCGGTTCGCTCTCGAATTTTTAACCGTCGAATAATCTGTGTAACGACTGATTTTTAATTCATCGGCCATAACTTATTTGTTATCCCATCCGTCGCGTACTGAACCACCCAATAGAGAAAACACAGAACAGGAATCTGAGCAGCACTAAGCAATCTCAATTTATTGGACAACAGCGACTTTTATAAAGCAGCCATAGTATTTACGATTGCTATCAGGCAACCGAAGTCCTCACGTTTAGTTCGGCCAGTTTGTTGCAGTTTTGTTCCACGACCTTGCGTCTAGCACCTGGGCTGTTTGGAACAGATACTCATTCAATAGCAGCTAGTCCGTGTGTATGATACGTTGGCGCCAGTCTGACCACAATTCCGTCTGTAGCAGCTTGTATGCAGACACTGATTGGCTGAACCTTCTCCAATCAACGAACCGCCAAAGTCCAGACTCATTACATCCTTCCCTTTTTGATAAGTTTGTCCGCTTCTCGTTCTTGATGACTCCTCGTGGCTCGCATCACGAGTCTCTCTTTCCGGCGAAGTCTGGTCTCTCAAACACCCGGCTTCTTTGCACCACCCGGTCCACATCACCATTTTATGATTTATGCATACGATCATTGACCACCACATCACGTGTCCACTGTCTCGGGATCTCAGGGACACATTGGACCCACACCATATCTTCTAGTTTCAAGCTTTTAAGCTTGCGAGTCCCACGATCACAGTACATTTTTTGTTGCAGTCTGCGTCGTTGTAGGCTCTTCTGAACATTTGAATCGTCCAATATGTCATAGTGTAACAGTTCATATACCGCCAGTAATTTTGTCCGCGTCCTCCGCCCAAACATTCGCCTCGTCACACTGTATTCAGTGATCTTATTCGGCATGTTTTTCCCTTCTGCAATCATTAGGTATGGGTCTTCCCCTGACTCTTGGGCAATCTGCACTAGTCTCTCAACAGCCTTAACTGCCGCCGCGGCTTCCTCGCTTAACTGACTATGGTCTGGCCCGCTTGTTCGATGTTGAAACTCCTATATGTCTGCAAACGCCTTGAATCCAGCGCACACAAACTGAGAGGAAAACAGAGAGAGAACCACCTCCTGCATGCCATAGCGTGCGAAGTGAGCACGCATTTTGTTGACGACTGCACCTCCGCTAGTACTGCATGACCAATCACTTTCAAAATATGTGACTTTCAAAATAGTCCGTGTACTCTTTCCCGCCGATTGTGAACAAATTGGCCCCAACTAGTTGCCAGGGTGTTTCCGGAATTTGTCTCAGCAGCATTGTTTCCTTCACTTGGTTTGAACCGTGCTTTCTGCAACCTACACACTATCTTATGTACTCTTCTGTTTTACTGGACACGCCTGGCCAGAATCAAAGCTTCCTTGATCTCCGGACACAGCTGTTCACGCCAGCATGTGCCACATGGACTCGTCCAGTGAACTTCTGTTGTAAATCCTTTGGGGTGATTCCTCTGTCCTTTGAAAATTATTACTTCCTCTTAAGCAAACTGATCGCGATCCTTGGAAAATAGTACCAGTTCTTCGGGCGGATTCGTTTTATCATGAGGCCAGCCATCCTTCATAACTAGAGTCAACATCTGAAGTGATTAGTCTTTTTCCGTCGTGTCCTCCTGCTCCACCACCGTATCCGTCGCTACCGTTCTGTAGTCCACTGATGCGATCGTCTCGAAATCAGGTTCTTTCGTCGCAGCACCGGCAACCTGTCTTGCCTTCTTCGGAGCAAAGCATTCAGCGATTTGTGGTTAATACACACACGAATACCAACAGACTTCTTCAACGCATTGCCACCTGACTGACCCAGTCGGTGGGCCCATCTACTGACGCTATTATCTTCAGTTCGAGCAAACGATACAACTCATCCTCAAATTTCTCACGGATGGCTAGCGGAACTACCCTTGCTGGTAACGCAACCGGTACGGCATTGCTGGATACAGAAAGACTAACAGTATCGGGCATACAACCCGAAACCGAATCAAACACAGGTGAGTACTGATCAAAGAGTTAGGACATCGCGAACACATGAAGAAAACTGGCATCATAGAAAGTCACAAACTCTATTGTCTGAATGACATCCAATCCGAGGATTGGTGTTGAACATCCTTCCACAACAAAATATCAAACACACAAGCATTGCGATTCTTCGGATTTTTGATCGACACACTTGCTTCTCCCAACACTTGCGCTTTTGATCTATTCCACATTCGCAGTTGTCTATTGGACGTCTCCATGATTGACATTTGAAGATATTCTGCCGGTATGACATTGACGGATGCGTCCGAATCCAAGTGATATCACCGTCGTTTGACTTCAATGAGGAGTTCGGCGTAAACTCCTCTTGCAGCAGATGCATCTCGGACGCAATTCAGCATTTGCTGGATCCCTGCCCCCTCACGGATCAGTCTGACGGATGGTGGCTCACACTGCTTGGCGAAATGATTCTTCTTCCTGCAAGTTTTCCGAAACGACCGACATTTTCTGTCGTTCGTTATGTTTGGTGCAAAACATGCGGGGGTGTGCTGTGGGTCAGGATCGTGCTCGACTAATCGCGTTGAGCGCTAATCCATTTTCACTGCTGAGGTCCTTGATTCTCTGTTCGCATGCGGCTCGCTGTTGCAAATGTCGATACGTTGGACAAGTGTTGACTGTTTCACTTTCAGCAGACTCTTGGTCATCGCAGCGTTCTGAACACCAAGAACCATTCGACCGCATGTGAGACTGTCCTCCATGCACCTGCAAAAATGGTAAGTCCTAGCCAGCTCCTTCAGTGCCGTCACATACTGATCGGTAGATTCTCCTCGAGAACGGTTTGTTCGAAAGGAACAAAAACATTCAAAAATTTCTTCCACCTGCCCGAAGTAGGGTTTTTCGAATCTACTGATCATCGTATGCAGGTCGTTATTGTCTTCGTGGTCCGCAAAAATGAAATTCGTCAGAATCTGTCTGCCTCCGTCTCCAACGCAATGCTGAAACATCGCTAATTGGTAATCTTTCGACAGTTCAGACAAGCTGTTCAACACTGCGAAATCATCGGACTTCTGCTCTCACATTCATCATGCCTTTGACAATCGACTGCTGTTCGTCACTTCTAACTGCTCCGGAGGACCAGTTGCTTAGCACTCGATCAATTGCCTTGGAAGCCACATGTAGCCTTTTTTTGTCCCCTGACGCCATGTCGTGCGCTGGGCTACCCAATCGAGAAGAATCAGAACAGGAATCTGAGCAGCACTAAGCAATCTCAATTTATTGGACAAAAGCGATTTTTATAGAGGAGCCATAGTATTTACGATTGCTATTAGGCAACCGAAGTCCTGGGCTGTTTGAAACAGATACGCATTCAACAGCAACTAGTCTCTGTGTATGATAGGTTGGCGCCAGTCTGACCACAATTTCTTCTGTAGCAGCTTGTATGCGGACACTGGTCGGCTGAACCTTCTCTAGCCACGAAGCTGTTCTAGTGCAAAATCGTTGCAATTTAGACGTAACAGAAACCTGTCTGTTTGCTAATATCATACTTTTGTTTAAAACCTTAACTCACTGGTATCCGATTGCGTCTTTGAAACGACTAATTCGCATGTAGGTGTTGAACAAAGAACACGCGATTTGCACGCAAGTAAATTTTGTTGTATCTCCACATCTGTTTGCTGCAGACTGCATAAACATGCCAAATTCCGGACGACAGCAAACAGAAACCACAAAGACCACCGCTTATTTGTCACCAAGGCTGCATGAACGTCACAGCGGTTGTTTTTGTGCACACACGTAGGGTGATAGTGTCGGATTGCGGTCGCTTCTGTTTGGCATGACAGACATTTGATTCGGGGTACAACTATGACACGTTGGATGTTCGTTCGCTTATTTCCATGTTGCGCCATCAGGTGATTCCTCATGATGGATGGCATCAGCTCTTTTCGGTTATCAGTTTTTCCTGCTGGCTGATTGCGTACGAATGTGTTGGACTCATTTTGACAGGTGCTTCATCACCCTAGTTCCAATCTGGTACTCGGTTCTTCTAACACAAGGCGCTGCTTGTCTACATTTAAATCCGTGAGTTAATTTTGATTCGGCTACCCAGGTCACTGCCGTTTGACCGGTGGTACGCGAACCCAAGCAGTTCAGCAAATTACTACCGGTTCCGCAGCCTTGAACGCACAATCGGTGGCAGATCTCAATCAATGTTCACCTAAGTGGCCTACATTATCTCCCCTGATCAGCAGTTGTAGAACTGCCGTTTTCTCATGAGCTAGTAGTGACTAATTAATTTGCATATTGGTTCCGTTGAACTTCATTTAATTGTTATGAGAACGACTCCGCTCTGTCACGCGGTTTCATTCGTGCATATCCTCCTCAACCGATTGAATAATGTACGCACCAGTCCTCGTTTGTATGATAATGAGACGGACCTGTCAAAACGAAAGTGGACAGTTCACGTATCGTTTCTATGGATGGCACGCTGAATCAATTCACATGTTCTCTGAATCATTTTAATGTTCATGAATGGCAGCGGACCGTTAGCTCCATTCTCTAACATAAACCGCATGTAAACCGTTCACTTGGTCAGTTAAATATTTGGCCTCGGACCAATCCGTTTTGATTATTAAAATGTTATCCACGTATATGTGAAGTATCAGGCTGTAAAGTTTGTCTGTCACTTGCATCTTCAATTAGACGAAAAGCCACCTGCTACTAGGAGCGAAGTGTGTTATACGTTGTGACACCATCAGTTTGACGATACGCTTCTCTTTCAAACATGAAGACCACACTCGATGTAGAGTTTTCCATCCGTGGAGTTTTCGTATGTGGAAATGTGTGCTGTTGCGCTAAAGGTCTTCATTTAGTGGACAGACCACAACCAGTTAAATTGATAATTAGAGTTTTCGCCGCCTTTTCAACCTCTCGAATAAACTTTCAAACGAATTCGATGTGATTGCACAGTTGAAAATCCACGAAATAATTTCGTGTTGAATTGTTCCAACCTGACAAGGACCCAATTTTTCACATATCGCATCCCTCGGACTATTGCAAACAAATGTTTTATTCACATAAACAGTGTGAGATAAGTACAGAATTTGTAGTAGCAGTCGTCTATTCACTCAGTCTTTGTCAACTGATAGTTTGTGTTAAAGATCGCTCCATCTTTTCAACCTAGTGTGTTTTAGCCCAAACATGTTTATTATTTGAAAGCTTAATCCGTCTTCCATAATTTTACGTTGAACAGTTTACCGAACATACCATTGTTCTTTCTGCGGAAACCGAAAAATACTACTCGTTTGTTTGTTGATCTCAGTATTAGACACATTCCACGGTGAAAAGTAACCATTTTTCCATCACTAGTCTATTTTCTGTGTACGAAATGTTATAGCGGTTTTCCAGCACAGTAGTGATTTTCCAGTAAAGTCAATTTTGGTCACCCAGTATAGTTACATTCGCGTTCTGATCCATTCGTTCAGCCCTCTCAAACTAGATACTTCGATTAACAGCTGGTTTCAGCTTGTAATACGCACTGTCAAACTCCGTGTTTGTTCATCTCGAGTTCTAGTAAATTTTACAGTCTGTCTAACCTCATGTGTGTGGGCTGTGTTAAGGTGTTACACTGTCTTTTCTATTTTAAAATGTCCAGCTAATATCTCCGTGTGTCTGGGTATCACTTCTCTTTGTTTCAATGCCAGTCTAAGATGTGCCAAGCCGTTTTTCTGTTGTTTATTTATATGTATCGAGTGATTCAGACTTGGTTACCCAAACTGGCGTGGTGAGGTACAACTTGGAAAAGGAGATATCAAACTGAAATCTAAGTATTTTATGACAACCTACATTTTTAAGTGAGCAGCACCGACTCACAGCCGTCAGTTCTGTCATCTGCTCAATTTTCTTGACCCACTGGTGTTTACTTGATTAGCAGGCCCTTGCACTGTGTCAAGACAATGCGATGTTCTTGTTGCCACCGTTTCTCTTCGCACCATTGCAATCTGCTTAGCTTGAAACCTCTTGTTAACACACACTGATATATAATTTTCTTTAGACGTCTGCAAAGAACATTGAAACGGACGAATGATTTCCGGACATGTGGAAGTGCTGGCCAAATATCCTGAGGCAGAAAGACTATACTTAACTTTATTTTTACAGATGACAATTATACCAGTGACATCCATACATTGTTACGTGAATTCAAAAGGTTAGGTCTGTCCTACAAAGCTTGACGGTTAGTGCCCCCTTCGGGTCCAACTTTCACTTTTTCACAGTTACTGATTGATACGTGATTTTGCAGGTTGATTCACGTAATTCTGGGGTCTTCATTGACAGAAATTTGATGCGATTGATCCCTAAGATGACCTCTTCATTTGTTGTTGCATTTGTAGGAGGAGCACATTCAAGCGTTGACTGAATTCGTCACCGGGCAGTTGGATTTCCATCGACAGGCTTCTGAGATCATGGAACAGTTGCAGAAGTTTCTCATTGATAAGTAAGCAATCATACATGATAGAATTACCGGACAGGAATCCACTCATTTATTGCACGTTACCTGTACACGGGCGTATCTCTTTTCGTGTTTTTCTGTATTCGAATCCACTTTGCATTCCGCAAATTTTACCACTCCGCAGAAGTTTTAAGAGAAGTACAGTTTCTCAGATAACATTCTGGTTTTATGATTACAGGATCGGAAAATTTCTCTTGGGAACTTGCTTGATGGGAGATGTTATCCATTTGGCTGGGAAGCAGGTAACATTAGATAGGTGAAGAGACCACGGGATCAAAATCTGTTGATGCCTAAGTAGGGTTTTGCACATCGGACAGAAAAATCCACCCTATCCCTCTGAAGTGTGTGGTAATGTCTAGAGGAAAAACTTTCCAGATAATCGCTGTTTTACTGTTGAGCTGAGACATTGGATGAGTCAGTCACACAATCCGGCAGCCGTCTATGCTGCAGCGTGTGTCGTCACGTGACGCAGTGTTCATTTTCTTTGACCAGCTGCCAGTTGCGGCATCATTAAATGGTAGTAATTTTGTCCCGCTGGCGTGATAGTAGACCAGTCAAGCGGGCGAGTTGTCAAGTATTCGTCTGCGCTTCAACTGCTGATCGTTGGTTACATCTTAGCGGAATTTGGTTTTAGAAGTTATGATCAATAGATCAGGATGACCGAACCGGGGAATCTCTGAGGTAATGCGGTGAAGTAGCGGGACGTGCAAACTGGTATCTAACGCCTTGGCATTATATACACATGGACTCTTAAGAGTTAGCATCCTTCAACAGCACACAACACCACAGCGTCTGGATGACGTAGGTGTACGATGTGAGTGCCCTTGAAGCGATTTCATTTATGGCCTGAATCTTAAGAAAGAATACCGGGATGGGACACGATGTGGACATATGAAATAATCGCAGGTGGAATCAGATCAGTTTAATGGAACAATCGCGCCAGTACTGTGATATGTTGATAGGAGTCTCGGAAGTTGAACAGCAAAGAGATCATCTGATAAGGAGATCGTGTGCTCTTCTGTTCAAAGTGATGTATGTGTTACACATAGATAAGAAAAGGTAGGAGTGTTACCAACGAAGTGAAACCTCATTTAGTGACCTGAATTACTGGACGAGTCACTGGCTCCTGTAGTCATTACCCTCAGTTTTGTACCGTTCAGGATGATCTGTGAAATCCGTTCTCTTTTCTGGTCAGCGAGTTTGCTGCAGCTAAACCCCATCGAAAGCTTTTGTGACCACTTCAACAGCGATATAGAAGGACAAGAACTTCCGTTTAACCTCAGTAGCTCCAGCAAAGTGATGATTTGTGTAATGGTTTGTGACAGTGTCCCCATCACTTTTATAAATGAATTAATCGAAAGCATTACATGAATTGTTGGGCGTGTAATCCAAATCGTCGGTGGCAATGTGGCACGTTCGCCACTTTATGTAGCTTTCACGTCTCCAATAACCTCCATGAGAGTTTATCGCAAATACAAAGTTGTTCATCGAACTGACCGTTTTTAGCTATACGTCAGCAGGCCAATTACAATTTTATATAATTACGGTTGTCAACCCGGCACAATCGAAAGCAGTTTGTCATATACTTATGTCAAACGGTTGTGAGTTGAAGGGAATCACGTGTCCAAGTTAGCCTCCTGAGTTGCAGCTGTGTCCTTGATTTTGTTTACCTGACAGTATAAAATGTTATTTAACTAACCCGTCAGTGAATGGATGAAAACAAACTGTTTACCAAACCACTGTTTCCTGATATATTTTTAGCAGTGTAAATATATATATCGCAACACGTAATATTGAGGCAGTTGTTCAATTTTCTTAGCAAAGCTGGCAAGTACTTCCGTTTTCAATCTGTTCATCTCTATGTCATCGAGTTTGCTTTATTCTTCATATTGTCACATTCGCAGACAGTGAAAAGTTGTTCCGACTATTGTTGGTTAGAGCTGATTTGATTTTTCCTACAAACCTTTTGTTTGACGGATAGACACTGGATGCAGTTGTGATAGAAGGAGCCGAGTAACAGAAATGCCTACTTAGTCCCAGCTGAAGTGAGCTTACATCGAAAAGCCAGTTTTCCACATTAGTAGATTTTTGGTATAGACCCGTTTTATTGTCACTCATCGTGGTGGTCAGTGAGTACAGTGTCTGTTCATTCTGTTGTTGTTCCCCTCTATATCGAAATGATTGCGTGGGTTAGCAGACGTGGACATGATGTATACATTGAAGTTTATGCAACGCTGATGAGGTGTATCATTGTGACTTCTGCTGATGATCGGTCTACGCTCCACTGCTTAAGAATTGTTGCGGTGTGCGAAAACGAATTTCCGTAGTATTTCGCAGACTGATGTATCCAGTTTGGTTCTGTTGTCCTGGGCCTTCTGTCGTGAAAATGAGTTTTGAATCGGTCGATCAGTGCAGCTCTTATTGTGGGCATCTCAAAATTCTTTGACGGTAGCAGGAAACTAGGTGAATTTCTTTGGTCATGGTAATCGGGATTTTTTTTACAGTACTTTCTGGCCATTGATTCTGCTAAAGCCTGACACCATACTTGTTCCTCCGTTTCGAATCGTATGTTTCACTGCTGTTTGTTGTGCTCTTGTAGAAAGGACGAGATTGCAGCTCAACCAAAGACCGTACGTCAACCGAAGGGGCTCACGACTCTGCAGTATAACCACCACGAGGCCATCAGTCGCACTCCGTCACAGAGCGCTCTTAGCACTCCTGCGAAGAACGGCCCGAGTAATGCAAACACGTCAGATTCCCCTACAGGTAAGCCGACTGCGTGGTTCACTCTCCACTTTGTTGGACGTGGGGCCGGCCACACACACACACGAGTACAATACACATCCGCCATTTCCGTCCCAGTTTGAATGTTTTGTATGTGCCTTTCGCCGAGGCTAAAATCAACGGCGCTTTGGTGGACACTTACGGTTAACTTATGGTTGTGCTTCCGTCTACACGTTCTGCGTATGAGCTGCCCGTGTGCTTCGTTGTGGAAAATCTAGACGTCAAGACAGGAACTGCAGTAATGATGCTGAATATGCGAATGACGTTCGATTGATCGCTTGTCTATCTTACTCCATGAGATGTGTGTGTATATGTGTGTCACTTATTTACGCTGTCTCACTCTCAATCTGACCAGCTACGTTGCTTCCACTCTCCGTTTTCCCCATGTATCGACCGGCATCACCCACGCACAGACGAGCTGGGCGGGACGTCCGTAGCTGTTACAGTCTTATATCGATCAACCACGAAATGGCAGAGACTCAGTCTTTTGTTTGTCCACAGGGTAGGCATGGTGTTGTGTATAGAGAGGAGTTTTGCTAAGCACTTTGCTGATCGCATCAGAAATAGTGTCACATAGTTTGAGCCATAAGTTTGTCCGAACGCGCTAAATTTAATCGGTTCGTTAGAACTGAACCTACAATATACAGCTGGGTTTACAATCACCCACATCTTGGAGACAGCGCAACATATACCGTGGTTCAAATACCTACGACGTATTTACTGACACGGATCTTACTGTGCGGATGAAGTTCTTTATTTGTGTGTCAAACAAACTCCTTGGTGTTTTCATCAGTCCGTGGAAAAAATGAGCCAAATTTATTAGTTCAAAAGAGTATGTTCGAATCCATTTTGCTTCACACTCGACTGTTGCCGATGGCATACACGTTTTGTTTAACTGAGGCAAGTTTCGAAATAGTTACCGGTTTGAAATCTGACTACCTATATACTCACGTTCAATTAGCCAATCAGTAGATGTATGCAGCAACTTTCGTTTAATTAAAGACCCACCAAATATTGGCTAATTAACGATAAGCCTAATGATGTGATTAGTTATCGCGACGAATACTGTGTGTTAATACCAAAAAATAAGATTTGCATACTTATTCTAGGGAGTCTTAAGGCTATCAGATTCTGCAAAATACTTGACAGTCTGTTTGTTTGCCCGCACACGTATCTGAGTGAGTCCGAACGCCAGAAATATCATCATCTCACTTGAACGTGACTCGCATCCGGCTTGCTTGCCAGAGTGACAATCACAGTGACAATGAACACTTGGGTGTTGAGGTTTCATAGTTTAAGCAACTGAGTATTTCGAATGATCCGCATTAGCTGACTACTTTATAAATTGCCCTTTTGTGGGTAGCTCACCGTGCTTGGAGTGGTCATTTTCACACAGGGATAAAATGAGCCATTTTTTTACTTCCAGCAGTCAGGGCTATTCAACAAACACTATTTCACTGTGTCTTTATATTCGGGAATGTCACAAAATTACTGTAGTAAAGCCATCTGCAAACTTATCCGTGTTGTTTCTGTTCCACACCTCCATTCCACATCAACATGATACCGTCTTATCGTCCATAGTTTAAGTTTTCGAGAGTTTCATTGATCCAGTGTCTTTATTTACCATTTCGGAATGGTTTCCTACCTCAAATTTTCAATCGACACGCTATGTGGCTATAAACATTCATCAAATCGATGTGTCAGTAAGTGCTCCGTAACCATGACTGCGCATACCTTACTTTGGGGCATCACATTTCACTTGTGACGAACTGTTACCCTAAAGTTGGTGACACTGGAAGTCAATCTATTAAAGGCCAGTGGTGGTCGAAATGATTGCCTACACGAAAGAAAGGGTCAATCTTTGTCAGCTGTCCGACAGTTTCCAACTACGTCCATTTTTGGATAGTCAAGATATTTTGAAATTGTGTTTGAATTCGGTTCTTGCCTTTTGTCTCTGTCTTTTTTCTCAAATAGTACAAGGACCGTCGTGCCGCGGATTATACGACTTTGAAGCAGAAAATCCGTCGGAACTACCGTTTTCAGAAGGAGATGTCATTCGTCTGATTCAACAGGTTGACGAGAATTGGTTCGAAGGCGAACTGAAGGGTCGTCGTGGCTACTTTCCAATTAATTATGTTGAAGTAATCAACCCCCTTCCATAGATTTTCACCAATTCTCGTTCATTTCTTCGCTATCCCTTGCGCTAGGTAATCTGACTGGCTAGCTAGCGTATCTCTTTGGATCGCCTTTTGCTTTCCTCGCTTTTATCTTAGTGAGTGGCCGTGTACAAACAGTTACTTATTCTCTTCCTTGGACAACAGACGTGTTATTTATCCCCTTATTTCGGTTGACATACGATAGACGTTCCGATTGCACTGGGTCAGTTTTACCACGTTTTTTTCTGTTATTCAGCCTCGTTCTTTTCCGGTACCTATAAGACTACGATATTTCACGTGACTCACAACGCCTTTCCTCACTTTCGGATCAAACTTTCTATCACATACACAATTAGTCCTTTCGACTCAAGTCCCTCTGCTAGTCTTGCCTCAACCATATTCTAAGGGCTATGCGGCATCATAGCCTTTGGTAAATGATCTTGCTCTTATTTGGTTCATATCTCCCCTGTCTTAGTTTCATCCTTTCGGTGACATGCAATCATCCTGTTCCGATTACCCTCTGGTAACCATTTCACATTCGGTTGTTTGTTCACTTGGTTCCGTTCTGGCTGTTTCTCTTTCACTGTGTGCGTCTGACGAAACCTGATCAGTGGTCCCTCCTACGGTCCACTGATTTATCTTTCTTCCTGGATTGTAATTTTGGGCATATTTATTTTTCTTCCTGCCTTTCTTGCTATTTTTCGCAACTACTATCAGAGCATACGCGTCCCCTAACGCTGTCCTGCTCAGACTCATTCCACTGTCATTGTTGCACGCGGTTCTCTGTCTGAACTGAGTCTATTTTTCGGCGAACTTTTTGATTTGACCAATCGCACGTTTGCTCCATTTTTCCTTGCTGCGTTTTTTCTACTAAGAGATTGAAAACGTTTGGAATGCGTCATCACATTAGTTAAACATTGAGCATTATTCGAATTTGATCGGAACTTTTACGCCTGACGTTACCAATCATTATTGGTTTCGAAGTTCGATACAAACTGTGAAAGACAGCACCCGAAACTAAATGAACATTATCAAATTCTTTTTCGTTTGTTCCATATTAATGGTAGCTACGAGAGCTAATGTCAACTGGTTGGCTCAGCCAAAATGTTCATCGATCGAACGACCGATGTTCTTGTTTATGACTCTTCCCTCTTGACACAGCAATTATAGGTTTGACGGGGATTACGGAGTTGGCCGCACACTCTGGCCGAGCTCGTTTAGACACGGAATTACATCCTATTCTTTTTATAGCACTTTGCCGAAGAGGGTCGCTTACTGATTTGGTCTTTATGGTTGTTTTCGGTTTCTTTTGACTATGAACAGGCGTAAGGATATTGATTGTGATCAAGTCGGCTTACTGGTGTCCACCCGTACATACCGAGTCGTATCTCAGTCACATTGCAGTCCACTGCTATCCGATGTGTTGTTTGAATGAGACTACCCTCTGTGTGTTTTCAAACATAGTGACTGATTTATTTGTGAAATGTGAATGCCTTTAGAAGCTACATAAGAATTCCTACACCACAACGTATGTATTTCTGGAACGTGTCTTCTGTAAAATTGTTGGGGTTTATCTCGCCCCGTATACTCTTGAGGTCGACTGTGCAACATAATTTGCCACCTCATGGAAGACATACTATATTTGTTTCTCAGGAAGGTGCCACAAAAATGCGAGTTTGAGAGTATCGTTAAGCTTTGGAAGCATTCTCTTTGGAAAATTCTCCTCAAACTGCTTTTCCGTCGTACCCCAGCTTAGCGACGAAGTCCGCACACTCAGCGTTCTACTATCTTCCAAACACCCTATTTGAACACTTTCTGGCAAAGTCCTAGCCTACTGTAGAGCGTTTCAAATTATATACGGATTTTAGCATTTGAAATCCTTTCAATTGCTGTAGGATGTGACTCGTAAAAATCACGAAAATGCTGGGCCAAAAAGACGGTTTTCGTATCACGCTATATTAAAGTTCTCATCCGCATTTACTGTTTATGTAGAACGACGTTTGGTTTCCTGCAGATAATAAGCAAGGCTTGGCAAAGGATTGTTCGACTCTGGATGGTCAATCGGACCACAAAACGGATCCCAAGTAATGGAATTTGAGGCTATCTTACGCAAAGGTTTCGTGCGATCCAACTCGTACTCTTGTAATATGTTGGTAAATTGTTAATACGAGAAGTACATGCTTCCTAGAAGTACACTGAGACACAAGACAATGTTTCATGTGTTTTCACTGCCTAAGCAATAAGTACCTTAATAGCAATGATGAAACGCAAAATTGGGTAAGAAGTATTTCCGAGGTGACGTAATGCCACCGGTGTTCATGTTGTTCACTGAACGTTATGACGTTTTTATTTCATCCTACGACTCAGGGAGTGATTTCCACTTCGTGATTGACGCCGAGTCCCCATTTTTCACACTGAGTATGACTTACTGATTGATGGGTAGTTCACATATATGACTTCAGTCGCGCCATACGAAATGTAACTCGCAGAGCAAAAAAAAAACAAAGTTACTGACCTAAGTCGATGTGCGAATTAATGGGAGCAAGGTTGTACGGTGAACTATCTTATAGCAAACACGAAAAGGATCCATTTTTTCAAGGGTTTTGGACTGTCTGTTATATAGTACACATCAACGAGTTGACCGTCCAGCTCAGCCTGTTGTTGGCCGTCTAAAGTGGTTGATAACACATTCGTGCAGTTCATATCGTACTGCACAGAAAAAAGTTATCCAGTCTAACCAAATACACTAGTGAATGCGTCTCATTTGAAAAGGACACATACGTCAAGCATTTGTTGCTGATTCTTCCATTTGATCTAATTGGTCAACTTTTAATCAGTTCGCCTTGAATACAGTTTTATTCTCAAGTATTTCCCGTCACCTTTATGAGTGGTGGTTGGAACCACAGTACTACCACGTCCAGTTCATGGCCGTTCACATGTGTATGCACACCACTGCCATCTTCGGAGATGAAAAAGCACTTTGGAGTCCCCAGATAGCTAAGATGTTCAATTTACACGATCTGCAGAAAGGAGGAACTACGGTGCGCCCCTAGGGATAGGCGTTAAATATATGAGGTCACCAAGTGGTTCAACTTTAGGGTATACGGTCGCCCTCTTGCAGTTTGCTGCCTGCATTCTGTAATACAGTGACAACTCGGGCGTCCGTCCAATATGTGCTTGTGTGATTCAGATTACAGCCAATTAGGGTCTACATCAGTGAAGCTATTGCAGATAATTGCTCAGACTTCTGCTGCTTAGGCTACGTGTTGTCGACTAATTCCTCCGTGGGCAACTGGTTGCGAATTCCCTTCACATAAACTAAAAAATGTTCAGCGATGTCTTGAAAACCATGTCCCGAAGAACCACAGTTCGAAGGAAACAAAACTGTTTGCCGACAGAACCGCAGTGCTGTTCGATAGTGAAAAGCAAAGCGTCAATGAAATGCGTGACGTCTAGGGCGCATTCTGTGTATTCGGTGATTGGACATAGTTTCGAAAGCCGAACAAATTCGCCCAGAAGATATGAACGGGACTAAACCCACTTTGATGCTCAGTCAGCTTCGTTGGTCAAGGTACTGTTGTCTGGGCGGCTAAAAGCAGGCAACAAAAATCCTGGTGGTCACAGCCCACAACACGAGAATGCTACATAAGTGAGTCTTTCAACTGGTGATAAAGATCTATCGTGAGAAAATGCAACCTTGAACCAGACAGCATGGAACAGTGTGGTCCGGAGGCTCGTCGTGCGGCACGTGTATGGTCGTGAAATCAAGTTTTTAGTACCTGAAGGGACTGCGCGCCACTGGTTGTGCTGACTTGACTATGTAACCCTGCGGTGAATGCGTTTATCGTCTCAGGCTAGTGAATAAACGACGTCTTCCCAGTGATCCATCGACAAAGAAATGGTAAATGAACTCGAATGCGAAATTTTATTCACATCAATCAGCGACCTCGAACGTTTAGTAAGTTACTCGCTGTCTTTTTCCAAACCGGTGTCATGATGGTCTGTTCTCTCTTAGTTCTTTCAAATTTATTGCCTCATTGTATCCGGAAGAATTTATTCGATTTCTTACGTAAAAATCGAATTTTACCGCACTGATACCCACTTCAACACCAAAACGCTCCTTATCTTATGTTCTCAATATCTGTCTGTGTTTCCAGCTTACCAGAGAAAGTCTATGTTTTGTTTGGGGGAGATAAAGGTTTCGTTTCCACACTAGCCTATTATCTGGCCTAGTGGCGTTATCCGACTGAACTATAAAGGTATCCACCCACTTGCCTGTCGGTTGTACCCCCACGAGTTTCCACTGGATGAGTGATATGCGAGAGGAACTACGGGTGACATAGTTCAAGCCACTTGCAGTGAAGTACGTGCATAGGCCTCCCTAAGTTTCCGCCACTTTAACAGGCCAGTGGGTACCGCTGACCGTGAGCATACTGTCGACATGGAATTAGTTCACAATGATCGTCGTGAACGCATTGTGAAAACGAAGTTAACCGTCACAGGAATGTTCTTCGTATGCACTTTCCGAGTCAGCTACATTGGTAAGTTTTTGAAGGGTAACGGTTGACCGAGCGTTTGGCAACACCATATTAACACGCTCCCATTGGACAATCTTCACAGGGTTTTGGTATCACCTGATCAGAAATACTTTCATCAAAAGAAGCTAATTTTGGCCGTATTTTCGCCATGTTCATCAGCCAGTTAGGTGCAGACGAAACATTCGCATGTCAAAGTAGTTCATAAAGCAGGAAGGCTTCAGTAGGTTCACAGTCTTTCCCGTCCAGTACCGACCTTCTAGAACGTCCATGCTGTTCGTGTTCATCTCCAGAGGAGCATATTGGGGAATTTCCTTACGTTTGGTTACTTTGATGGCATTGCTACTTCTCCAGTCGAACAGCTCCAAGACTGCAGTAGTATTCTGGGAGTAGGATAAGTTTGGCGTTCATACATCCTTCCGTCGGATAAGATCTCGCGATATCAAAAGAGTGAAGAATGTCTCATTTAGTTCACTGCATATTGTGCCTTATGGTTTAAAGTAACACGCTTCTGGTGGGTCACCAGTTACAAAACATTCCTTTCGAGCGCGTTCGTATTTCGTGCAGAAAATGTGCCTGATGATGCTATCGAACAGGTCAGTGTACTGATGTTTTATCACATAGGTTTAACATCCTCTGAATTAGCAAGCCAACAAATGACTATTGGGTAGGTCGCGCTATTACAGGGGGTTTGAGTGCGGTAACCAGAAAGTGCGTCAGTCGCCAGCCCGGTAGCAAATAGACAAAAATGATAATGTAAGCGAATCATCCATTAAATGACTATCCCTATTCAAACAGGCTGAAAGATACACTGAGGTGATGGTGGACGAAAACAATGTGAGTGGACGAAGCTTAGCGGATTAGTTCACATCAGTATGAAATGAGCAACGTACCAGCTATATTAAGGTGAATTTGACATCTCCATCATTGCCTGTCGACTGAAAGCAGACCACGGATATCAATAACTTAACCGGAGAGCACACATGAATAGCCTATCTGTCGTTCAAAAGTTGAACGACGTTCGCCTTCGGAAAACGACTGGTCAACCCAAGGACTTGTATTGAAATAAGAACATGCTGCAATTATTACGTGATTGGTTAGAAAGAGCAACATACTAATGGTCTGTTTCAAAATCTTGCTTACTATATGGTACCGCACCATTATCCGAACAAGGTAGATGAGAAACAAGTTGTGTCTCCTAATCACGCTCCAGGTCGAACAACTGATCGAACTGGATGGTTAGTTGGTGTGCTCCTGGCACATCACATTGTGCCTGTTCGTACTTCCATGTGAAAGGCGGATAGCCAGGTGGGCTCGGTCGTGGTTGGACCAGTTTGTATCATCTCACAACAAAGTCGTTTCACAATTATTCTTCCGATTTCAAGGTTTGTTTACTCAATTTAACAACGCTTTCCAAATCGTCCTAAATGTACTTCATATTAGAGAAAGTCGGTCCCATTCGTCTGCAACGGATTCTTTATCGAACGTGCCCACAAATTCTTCTTCGCTGACGAACCCGTTAATCACCTGGTCGGATGTTGTAGCACCTAGCGTTAAACCCAACCATGCTTAAGGCATAACTACCGAAAACAGTTTGCGTCAGTTTGCTGACAGCAGAACACTCAACGCACTGACCTCAATTTGTCAGCCACAACCATTTTTCCTCTAGTAAACACTGGTCACTGGTCTCAATTGGCTACATTCAGGTCCCGCAAACAAGTGATCTGTCTGCCATTCGATCAAGGGCGTTACGCTAGTAGTTCACCGATTTTTCGGAACCATACTGCAAACAGAATAAATTGCTTTTTCTATCACTCCATTAATGCCACTGGACATGGTCCACGTCAAATTGACAGGTTTTGCGGTGGCTACAGCAGTAAAGGCGTGAAATGATGTGTGTTACCATCGCGTACAGTATTTGACATCCCAGATTCTCGTAGTGTACTTTCGATGACTTTTTTTTACCTACGAGATCCAATTTATTTTAGTGAGTTAGCTGAGGTCACAAATGTCATATCAGCACTCGTTCATTTACTTTCCAAGTCTTCGTTGAGACACATACGGTGAACACGCTGGGTGGAAAAAAGACCAAGTTGACATTCCATTTTAAAATTTTCGGCTAATTTCAGGCGAGGAGCTGTGGTGCTACTATTCGGCAGGGTCATCCACCTGCCCAGTAACCAGGGTTGATATGATATTTCAGAATGCATTTCTAAGGTTCCAAGTCTTTTCAGTATGCCTACGTAACATCTTCTGTCCGTATTTCTGGCTCCGCCCACATATCGCCCACTTTGACGGTCGCTGCCGTTTTTCAGACAAGGTTTGTGTGGTCACCACACGATAACCTAGATTTTTAACGTCAGTCAAGTCTAACCGAAATCCGAGTCATCGTTTGCCTACGGCACACGCTTGCACCGACCACATTCGGCTGCGAGCTCAGACATTTAGAGACCGTACGTGACATTCGAAACGCGTTACTCATCGACAAGGGTGAGACCACCAACGTGTGTGTACCATCTTGACATCCGAATTTTTGCGTATACTACCCATAGGTCACGCACGGTTTGGAAGGGCATCGCTTGTGACAAACGCATACCAAACTAGGGACACACATGCCGGGCTGTGAGTGTCTCACAGATAGGGAGTAAACGGACATGTTAGTCTCAAGCTCACGCTCTCAGTGGAGTTGACAGATAAACCATACGAAATTGACCGCCATTCTAAGAGGTGAAGTAATCTTCACTTCCAACGCACGGAATCTCCATCGTGTGGATGCGTGAGAATCAAAGCTGGTTACATTATACACCCAGCTCGGCGCATTCCGACAACTTTCCCCTAAGAATGTTGCATTCTCTGTTATGCGACATACGATTATCGTCGCATCGCAGCAGCTGAACTCAGGCGGTGAATAATCAACTGAATACTTCGGATTCCCCCAGTCAAACATCGTAATTTGAGTCTTTTCCACGTGGTGGTTGTTTTTTTATTTATGCCTCCCCAATCACTTTTGACTGTGATTGTCGCTCACTAAAAAATAACCAACGCTCAACGAGATCATTGTTTCCACTCGTGGATGAACAGGAATTTTGGGGTTTGTAAGCACTCACATATGATGGGTATTTCAGTGGCATTGTGTACCAATAGCGGCACTATCTCCGAAGAGGTTAGATGTGAACTGACTAAAAGATCAATGGAAGGCGCGTTAACTTTTTTGACGGGTTCAACTAAATTGGCTACGCTGAATGATGAAATTGGAATGCTTATGTGGAGAGTATTATGATTTTTTCTCCCTTAATAACGTCATATGGACAGGAGAACGTGATAATGCTTTAATACTTGCCCCGTATTGAATGAGTGTAGTTGTTTCATTGCAGAATGTCTTAGACGTGATCTACACTCAATCAAAGTCTCCTGAGCATAATTGCTTGGTGAGTCCATGCAGGTGCAAGGATCTACGACGGAGTCGACAAATGACTTGCGACGAAAATAGGATAATCTGAGACGAATGCTTCGTGATTCCCGCCGAACAGCTGACACCTTGGTTGGTTCCGAGTAAAGCAGCAATCAAATTAGATGGGTTGGAGCTAACAACTATTAACCCCATCTCCTATCCAGACGATGGGGTTAAACTGGTCATTTCACACAAGCCAAAGTGATTGTGTATTCAAATGTGACAGTTCGGCCTTGTCTACTGTGACGTCAGTGGAGCAGCGGAGAGTACGATTGTCTCATGTAAACGTGGCCAGAGTTTTACTGTGACTCTAGACAGTGACAAGGATATGCCCCGTTGACGATTTCTAGCAAAAGTAGAACTCGATTTTAGCATCTCCTTCTAGGGCCAGACGTTTTGATTTATTTGCTAACAGCATGCTACATGCCACTGCATTCAGGTTCTGAAGTCGTAAGAATAAAGCAGGTTTTAACATCCTAAACCAGGAGAGCACTTGTCAAAGTGGTATTATCGTTGAAGCTTTACAAATAAGCTCTCTTGGTCAAATGTTGAACTTTCCGGTGAGTGCCTAGTTCGAGAAGTTTGACTCAGTTAACGGATATACCTTTAAAAAACGTTTCTATAAGCTATACAGTTATCGCGGTGTGCACAAAAACTCCAGTCACCTTGAACAACAGGACGTGAATTTTGCGTTTGTACGGTCCCTTTGATAGCCTTCAATATTCTTGTATCTCGCCGTCTGAAGCGTTCCCATCTCCACATCACGATAGCTTGCCGGAACTCTTTCAACACTGTCGTGGCCGTTGGTCAGTTTTCCCAGCATAGATAATGACAATTGCGCTGTTCAGTCTGGTGATTCAACTTTGACCACGTGAATGATGTAGAATGTGTTAACTATTCCAGTAAAATCGTGATTCGGTGTAAACCAGGCGGCACGACTACCGAGTCGTGCGAACAGCAACTACTAAAGTTAGCATGACGATAAGTCAGTTAAAAGTGTTCCACGCTCCCACTATTCCTTTGTCAATAATCATATGCTACTCATTGAACTTGGGTTTTTGTTTCGGCCATGACATGTAATGACAGTCCCATGATGGTTGTGAGTGGGGAAAAAAGTTGAATTAGAAATGGCTGGTGGAAACAACCTATGTCAGCACACGTGATACCTCTACTTCTGGGATACTCTATATTCCAACTGCGAAAGACGTATCGGAATATAGTTTCCTTACCACAGTAGCCACTGCATAGACTAGTCTGCAAGTAAAAACACGGAGTGAAGCGTTTAGAATAAGAGACATTTTGAAAGTGCTCTGTAGCCGGAATGACAGAAAATGGACAGTAAACCTCCAAGCATCTGGTGATTACCATGTAAGGTAGGTTTATTTCATTTTGATGACGAAATGAAACTTGACTTCTGAATTGAATATCAGAATGTTACTCCTCAGTCGGCTATATATCCATATCGCACTCTATCGTCGCTGTCCATTCCCCATAGCATAGATAACAAAACGCTTACAGTAAACATTGTTCCATGTCCACATATTTCTGAAAAAAGTGCACATTTTAGTGTAAAGCTGACCAGGATGCCTGCAAACATATCAGCGGTCTTAAGGTTGGTCTGTTCTCTTTATCATTGCGCCTGACTCTTTGGAAACACAGTCAATTCGTTGATATGTTTTAATGATGGCCACAGTAAATCAGTTATAGCAAATTTCACACGCCTCTAAGAAAATATCTTTTTTTCAAACGTACGTTTCTCGCTGGATACTTAGTTGAGTCGATATTCGATGATGTCGAGAATTACGCATTATGCATGGATTGTGAAAAATCCCAGCCACAGTGCCTTGTACCCCGGTCCAAGCACACATGTCAGTGTTCTGGATCCATCACTGGGACTTAAAGAGTACCTTTTGTTGAAAGTCACGTGCGAACTAGCCCTAGTAGCGCGCAGGCAAAAACCGGAAATAGTGCAGATCAGTCAATTCAAATGCTGGATTCGTGCTGACAAATCGCGTGACCTTCCAAACAGCCACCAGCATCAGATAGTGGCCAGTACACTTATAATATAGGGGAAAACCAGATAAACACAACTCGACTTACACGACAGAGTTGACGCTGGTGCATAAAGCAGACATTGCTCCCAAATCAACTCGTCAAGTTTTGTATTTGGACTGCGAAAATGCGACAGGTAAAACCATGTCTTTGGCCATACTTCGGATTTGTAATCAAGCGCCATTCGTTTGAGCTGATTTACCACTATGACCGGCACAATGGAAATAATCTGGTTGAATTTACTCAACTGTGTTTCATCACTAACTGCCGATGTGGACTTGGAAATGAAAACAGGCATCGTCTATTGTTTGATTTAGATGCCGTGAAAAGTGAAGGTACTAGGAGGGATGCTATGAAAGAGAAAAAATAGACAGTTAATGTAACGGAATTAGACTGGACGGAATCATCAATACGAGGTCAACCAATGGCGCGCGGAGGGCAACAGCCATTCACTGAAGCTCACTCGAGCAACCGGACAGGTCAGCCAAGTGACCAATCCGGATGGCAATCTGGCGCAGAACTGGGTTCTGTTACAGTATGTATTTTGGTATAAAAAAAATAGTGTCATGCGTTGAAACAAACCAGCTGCAAGCTGACCCGGGCCATTCAATATAAAGCTAAGGCTTCAGAGCCAACCTTACTCCTTCTTGCCCACAAAATAACCTTTAATAGTTCGACAAAACTGAGATTGACTAAACCACAAATGCAGCCTTTTGCTCTCATTTTCGTAAGTGGCAGGATTTCGACAACTGATGAGTTGTGCAACTGAAAAACTGACGCCCATTCTAAGAAACCTTCGGTTGACATAAACTTGAACTCAACTTCTCACTCTTATTGTGCTCCTTAACCAACGCTGGCCGGAAATGATAGGCGTCATGAGCTACCCGGATGACCACTGGATGGACATCAGATCAGTTTGTCATTTAATCTCTAGCTTACTCGATGAAAATGTTCTAAGAGGACTGATTAGATGATGGTTGCTAGCGTAAACACTGTCTGCCAAAAAAGCTGCCCGTCTATTACACCCTGTTCTTTCACAGGTTTAAAAGAACACGCTACTTTTCAAGGGATCAGCTGTATTCCATCCCGTTCGTTCAACCATTCAGTGAATTCTGGCACGTGCAACTTGTACGCCAAAGGTTTGCTATTGTTGATCTTCAGTCTCCTTTTTCCGGTTCTTGTTCAAGCACTCGGGTAACAAAGGTGCGTGTATAAACACCTGATGTCCACAGAGTCGTTTTGCACCGGTCGCTGATCTTCAGGATAAGAACTCAAATCGTAATCAATCATTCCACTGAGGTTCGATAATCTGACAGGAATCGCCGGGCTGGCACGAATGCAACAAACCTGTGCTATCCAGCACATGTATCGAACACGCCGGCTTGCAGGTATTAGCTAGCACCACATGAAGAATTTTCAAAGCAGATACCCCACCAAGGCGAGAACCACATGACTCCCACCGTATAATGGTTGAAAGTTGGTGCATTTGCACGCGATAATCGGTATCGATCGCCTAAGTAACCTTTGTTGGATGTCAGTGAGTAAGTGATTTTTACGGGAGTCAACTTATCCCATTCTTTCTCCGCTGGTCAGGCATCATATCGTGATCACTGTACACAGTTCAACAAGCTACTTGGAAAATCAAGCAGACTCAATCGATTACGAAAAGGATTTTCTTTTTCGTACTCTGTTACGGAGGTGGTCCACTTCTTCACCGACTCTTCATCGCAGGTTTTCATTCTGGGCTACTTTGCGGTCAAGCATATGGAGTGTATTAGAGATAATGAGTTGTTTCCGATCATGAGACTATCTGCAAATACTTGTTTCTCGAATAAAGTTCGTCTCGCGTACTGTTGAATTCTTAAACGGAAAAACCTGCTGATAACAAGACTGGGAAACATCAAAATGTATAACTCACCATGTCCTGTATCTACTCACAACGATGCATGAACAGTCGTTTCTAATGTGTTTTACACACGAACGTGCTGATTATTTGGACTTTTCGTCAAATCGCCCTCGTTCACGATTGATTCCCACTGAAACGGTCAGAAGCAGCACAACCGAAATACTACGTTTATTTCTGAAACCCTAGCAGAGTTTCAGATGGTAGCAGTTTTACGTGATTTCAGCAATCACTATCGGAAAGACATTTTACAACCGGTGTCCGGACAAAGTTTGGACAATTCGATGACACCAGGTGCTTGCGTCCAGGATACAACTGAACAACAATAACTCCAGACACGATAGAACATAATTTGAAAGTTGTTCATTTGTTCGAAAAGATTAATAAAGTTTCAAACTCGATTGTAAAAAGTAGGGGTCCCACTATATGGTCACATGAGTTTGACCCAATAAACACAAAACAATACCTGACACTCCAGCTTAATAATAAAATAATCACACGTAGACAGTAAATAATAACTACTGAAGTTCAGTTGATAACAGTTTTGGTCTGCTCTATCAGATCAAAAATACGGGCTATTGGGCTGTCCGATGATTTCAATCGAACGAAATCGTCCAAATCCACTCTGAAAGGAGTTACGATACTTAGTGAATTTGGAAAAGGCTAGCTTTTGGGTTTCAGGGAAACCTACTGGAACCTACAAGTCAGCGGTAACTGATATCAAAGTTTATAGCCTGTTGTTCTCAGTTTACTGTGAGGCTTGCCCTAGTCAGTGAAGCAAATCTGAAGCAAACGACCGTTAACGTTGTTCAAGCGTTTGAACTTTGTTTACGCAGAATATTTCGGTTGGTATCTAATATAAGAACAAACTCATAGGCGAAGAGTGCACGCCTTGCGTTGGGTGTTATACTAATGATTTGATCTGACTACTGTTGATAAAATCGGTTCCCATCACCTTACAAATAGGTATAGCCTAGTTTAAGTTGGACACAACCTCACTTTTTACAGGTAACAAGTTGGTAATTTGTTATATTTAGTGACGAAGAAAGCTTCGGTCTGGCGACCCTGGATTACGGAGTGTGAACAACTACTGACGGTTTGTGATGTGTTCACAGTGATGAATTGACTATACCAGATAACAACTAGAATCTTAGCTCTTGCGTCAACAGGTGTGGATTTTAATTACCGCTCAGTACGTTAGGTGTGCTGACAGCAGCCCTGTACAAGTAAGAATGCCCGACGCATGGTTACGCGTTTCGTGCGAAGTATGGAAGTTCATGTCTAATGATCCACCAGTCCTCGTCACATCAGATTCGTGTAGAACTGCCAACTGAATGGCTAAAACTGCCACGAATGATCCGAAAGGTTGCCAGTTCAGGTCTCGTTCGGACTGTATCAACCGCATGATATGAACAAAAACGAAACTGATCGTAAGTTGTCGGTCTAAATGTAAACGTCATCAGATGTTATCATTCTGACGGTTCCTGCTGCCAATAGACTACGTTTACGAGCTTCTATGCATCAAAAAACAAGGATCTGCAACTCCTTTAATCTTTTAATATTGCGCCGTGAGGCGTTCATTATCAGTTCCTTTTTAAAAGAATCAGTCTCCGAATGTGCTTACCATATTCCTTCCTTTCTGTTTTGGTAGGTGCACGATGTGGATCTTTGCTTCGATTGAGAGGTACAATTTCTAACGAACCACACAACATCGTTCAATCTCATTGCAGGTGCTGCTGATATCTGCACAGACCTATGGACTCCAAAGAGTCTGAGAATAAAGGCGCGTATAACTTGCAGTTACGGCACTAACTAAAATCAAATTTATTTCTAAGCCGCTTTGACTGATATGAGCTATTCATCGAATCGTCAGTTATTGGATTATTCTCGGGTGACGTTCACTAGTTTGCCGAACTCAACAGTATTCCGTCGAGAACGGTAGGCTGGTTAACAAGGAGGGTAGTTGGCAGTCGGTTGGAATGTCAAAAGCCGACTGATGAGTCACGAACCTACTTCGGAAGGTTACACGCATCCATACATTTATGAACTTTCAGAGTGGCCGAGCAGTATTATCGGAGGTGCAGTCGTCAACAAAGTGCGTGCTCACTTCGCACGCTATGGCATGCAGGAGGTGGTTCTCTCTCTGTTTTCCTCTCAGTTTGTGTGCGCTGGATTCAAGGCGTTTGCAGACATATAGGAGTTTCAACATCGAACAAGCGGGCCAGACCATAGTCAGTTAAGCGAGGAAGCCGCGGCGGCAGTTAAGGCTGTTGAGAGACTAGTGCAGATTGCCCAAGAGTCAGGGGAAGACCCATACCTAATGATTGCAGAAGGGAAAAACATGCCGAATAAGATCACTGAATACAGTGTGACGAGGCGAATGTTTGGGCGGAGGACGCGGACAAAATTACTGGCGGTATATGAACTGTTACACTATGACATATTGGACGATTCAAATGTTCAGAAGAGCCTACAACGACGCAGACTGCAACAAAAAATGTACTGTGATCGTGGGACTCGCAAGCTTAAAAGCTTGAAACTAGAAGATATGGTGTGGGTCCAATGTGTCCCTGAGATCCCGAGACAGTGGACACGTGATGTGGTGGTCAATGATCGTGTGCATAACTCATAAAATGGTGATGTTGACGGGGTGGTGAAAAGAAGCCGGGTGTTTGAGAGACCAGACTTCGCCGGAAAGAGAGACTCGTGATGCGAGCCACGAGGAGTCATCAAGAACGAGAAGCGGACAAACTTATCAAAAAGGGAAGGATGTAATGAGTCTGGACTTTGGCGGTTCGTTGATTGGAGAAGGTTCAGCCAATCAGTGTCTGCATACAAGCTGCTACAGACGGAATTGTGGTCAGACTGGCGCCAACGTATCATACACACGGACTAGCTGCTATTGAATGAGTATCTGTTCCAAACAGCCCAGGTGCTAGACGCAAGGTCGTGGAACAAAACTGCAACAAACTGGCCGAACTAAACGTGAGGACTTCGGTTGCCTGATAGCAATCGTAAATACTATGGCTGCTTTATAAAAGTCGCTGTTGTCCAATAAATTGAGATTGCTTAGTGCTGCTCAGATTCCTGTTCTGTGTTTTCTCTATTGGGTGGTTCAGTACGCGACGGATGGGATAACAAATAAGTTATGGCCGATGAATTAAAAATCAGTCGTTACACAGATTATTCGACGGTTAAAAATTCGAGAGCGAACCGAAATTGAAACGGGTTATTAGAGGCATATCGCTGTCAACTTCCGCAGTAGCCGAACGTTTTGTTACAATGTAAACTGTTGGGTCCATTGTTTCACATCCCGGAAAATTCTGAAACTTGATTTAATTAGGCATATGTTGTAGAAGAATGAAACGCCGAGGATGATCAACACATATGGCGATGGTCATTCAAACGCTGACCTAGTACGACCGATGGCCATTCTCTGCAACTAACGAGGGGCACAATTACCCTGGTTTTGATAACGAACTGAGCAGTTCGTGGCTGAACACATGAAAATATGTTTCTATGAGGTTAGTCGAAGTGGCTTATCTGAGCTAATCACGATAAATCAGTTTCAGTACGATATAGTGAACAACGAGATCAGCGATAAATAGTAGTCGTAAATGTTATTGCTCCTTTACAAAAGTTGCTGTTTTCCAACAAATTGAGAATGCTTATTGCCGCACAGATTCCCGTTCTGGATTTTTTCTATTGGGTAGCTCAGTGCGCGACACACATTTAGCTCTTAACCTATAGGATTTCAATGACAGCCAGTGGCATTCCTGTAAACGAGGCATCCTTTCAGAATACCATTCACTTTTCGATGCAGATCTCTCCAGATTAGAAATCACTGCTACTGTCCATTTCATACGAATTCATGCTTCAACGTTTCGTATCACTTAGGCTTTCGAATAATCACAAAGAGCACAGGACATAAAGTTCACGCTTTCTGCTCACTTGATGGTGTTACAAAACAATGTTTGGAATTATGATGAATGAGAAGCCAATTGTTGAAAGTGCCTGCAGCACAGAAACAAGCGCACGTGTGAACAGATCGTATGACAAGCAGGTAGCCACGTATGTATTTTAAAGTTCATTCCGTACAAAAATTCACTGATCCCCAAGTTGAAGTGGAAATATGCGCTACCGCAGCCATCTTCCAAAGAACTCTGTTCACAGAAATAAAAATCCTATCTATGAATATATATTGATATAACAATATTGAGATAAAGTGAGTCACAGGTCACAATCCGTTCGAAAATGGAATCACGAACCTGATCGATAGAGACAACAAAATTGAAAACCGTGTGTGGGAAACACTTGCGCAGACGTAATGCATGAGAACGTGACAGCCCAAACGTTGCGAACGCGAATCAGTGAGTGGGAACCGAACATGGTCCATAACGTGAGAGACGACTTCCGAACGCGGTATAACTATCAGACGATTGTTTCTCTCTAGCAGTCACTATTGTTTTCTAGCACGGTATTGTGCAATGCACGATCAATTCACTAGCAGCCTCACTATATTAATTGGCTGTAGATGGATGCTGATCAGCGACGTAAGTCGTTGAACTGATTGCACAATGAGACGTAAATGGCAACTATCAGTCTAGCGAGGAGCTGGATCTAACGTTTCTACGGTAACAAAACGTCATAAACGATAACAGTAGACTGTAAGCAAATGCACAAGTGACGCAAACATGCAAGCTTTCAAAAAAGGCGCTCGTTATCAAAGCGAACCGCAGCAGTTGATAAGTTATACACCCGGATTCAGGTGGAGGGGTATGTTTAACAGTTCCTGATAAAAATACTTTCAACAGAAGCGTCTGGACAAAATGGACAATCCATTCTGTTGGTACGGATTGCAAATTTATGTAGAAAACATCATCGTCATTTCAGACGTGTCATAATCTTACATACACGCATTAACTGAATAGCCACTTACTCAAAATTATTAAATTTAGTTTTCATAATTCGCATGGTAATAACAGTCATTCATAAACTCAACATTTTTCACTCGATTCCTCTTGTAACCATTGGCGATTTCCTCTTTTCAGCACATCAACGAGCTCAGTATCCTGGTCGATTTGATGATCTGCTTGTACAATTCATGTTGCAAGTGAGCATATTTACTCAAAATGTTGCCCTGTTGGAACGATCATATGTTTCAAAATGTTGACACAACGGAAGACTGCCACAACGTTGTACGAGGGTTCAAAGCACCTCAATATTTACCACTTACGTAAGCATTCTGAGTCACTTCGTCTCGATTTCATGTTCAAAGTGATCATAAAATCTGCAACTGCAGACGCATTTTGCCTCCCGAGTTTAGCCCTTCCGAAGGCTTGACGGCTGACAAAATAGGAACGCAACGCGGATCCTACCAACATTTGCGTAACAAAGTGGCTGATTTGAACTGCTTGAACTATATTGAGAAGAGCAACTCCTCCTCTGCGGTAGTCAGAGCCTTAATTTTGTCAATTTTTGCCTCACTCGCGGTCATGTGTAGTGGAAAACGCCCCTACTGGTTAGGTGCTACGATGTGCCATACATTTTGCACATGAGGACGATGAGAGTAGTGGATAGGAACCCACCTCGCCGGGCATTTTTTCTCACGGAGCTCGCAGAGGCATGGGTTTGCTTGTGGTAGATGTGCCGCTTTGACCCAGCTAATCAACCGCTTAATAAAAAACAGTCTCATTCTGTTTCGGTAGTCTGTCAAACTCGCTTTATGTTCATTGAAGTCCTGGTTAGTTAGGAAATTTTCCTATGCGTGTAACAATCAAGAAGGTAAATGTTAGAATCGGGGTGCAGCCATGAGGTAATTGATAAATTAAGTGGCATACTGACGACTTTTTGTTGCACGCAGTCTCATCAAAAATGACCTGGATGGTTCGCATCAGTGACCCATCATTGACAAGATATGAAAGTGCGTTACTTGGTTTGCCATGTCTTTATATGCATGCATTTTCTCCCCAACATCATATATCTAAGTATACTTTATCGACTTTCGATTTTCACGTTAGTCCACAGTTTTTTCAATGTTTCGCTCGATTGATCACCAAACTCCGTTCACCGCATACTACGGGGTAACAGAATTACAGCACAGTCAGCATGATTATATCCCGAAAATTGTGTTCTTTTGTTATTTGTACATAGTAATAACCACTCAGTTCGCTCTAAATGAGGCCTACTTAATTGATGGGTTTTCGTTTCACCCGTTGCTGTCGACATAAACATCACTTTCGAGTGAAACAGTCCTTGCAATTTCGTAGACCAAGAGAACAATCTAATGATGTGGCCCTGAAAGTGATCTGTGGGAGTGGGATCAAGTGACTGAACTGGCCCCAACAGACAGTCATTATTGTGAGAAAGCTCGGACGACAGTAGGTCAGGGTATTATCATCTTTGGCCATCTAGTAATTCAGAACGGAAAATTCTGCGAGTGAATGGTACCATGGTGATTTCTTGTAGCTCGACCTGTGGTCTTGAATGACCAGCTCCGTTCTTCCAGTTAACTGACAGGGATAAAATAATGGGACAAACCAATAACACCTTTTAATGTTCACGCTAGCATTTGCCAAATGGACTCGTCCAGTGAAATTTTGCTGCAAGTCCTTTGGGGTGACTTCTCTCTCCTTTGATGAGCAGTGGGTCTCGGGGCTGGTAGACTAGCTCATAATGGTAATTTTGTAACCTGGTCATCATCCGTTGAAGACGTTGGGCGCAGCAATCAGTGGCTTCTACACTATTGTTTTTGGAGGTTTGTAGTCTTTGTATATTAGTGTCTTTCTTCCGAATGTGTGCGTGTTGAAGCGTCCCGAGGCAAAATCCACCGCCAGCATTTTTCCTCGATCTGTGCATAGTTTTGTTTCGCAGTCGAAAGGCTTCGGCTTCTGACGTCAATCGGCCTATTTTGTTGTGGGAGAAAAGCCCAAAGGCTGCTGTGTGACTGCTGTCACATTGGGTTAGCAGAGGGGAGTCAGGAGTATAATATGCCAATACAGGGGTTATGGAAATCAGCCTTTTTATCACATCGGATGCTGATTGCTTGAGTTTGCTCCACATTCACGCTACTTCTTTCTGTGCCAGTTGTCGAATTGGAAGGATTATGTCGGCTAAGTTAAGGAGCAATCGACTCCGACATTTGGTCATGCCAATAAGGAGTGGAACTGCTTTGGCATCTTCGGTGGTCAGCATGTTCTGGATAGTATTCACCTAGTCTGGATCGACTTTCAGTCCTTCAGACATGGGTTGGTGACCATGAAACGGTACTCCTTTCACCCGAAAAACAATCTTATCTCGTAACAGCGCTATCCCTTGCACCGTTTCAGAAAAGCTTCAAGGTTCCGGTCGCGCTCCGTACTCGTGCTTCCGTATATCAACACATCGTAAGCAAAGCAAGTCGTTCCTTCGATTTTATCAAGCGTGTGAATCAGAGGTTGCTGGAAAATTTCGCTTCACACACTTCATCTAAAAGGTAACCGCGGTCTGAAAAGGGCGCGAAACGTGGTTAGATAGTTAGATTCCTCATCCCGCGCCAGTTGCCAATACGTGGAAAACAAATCAAAGTTCGTACAAAAATCGGATTTGGATTATTTTACACAGAATGTCGTCTAAAGCCATCAACCTGTCTTGTCTACTTCGGAGCAAAGCATTCAGCGATCTGTGGTCAATACACACACGAATACCAACAGACATCTTCAACGTATTGTCAACTGACTGACTCAGTCGGTGGGCCCATCTACTGACGCTATTATCTTCAGTTCGAGCAAACGATACAACTCATCCTCAAATTTCTCACGGATGGCTAGCGGAACTACCCTTGCTGGTAACGCAACCGGTACGGCATTGCTGGATACAGAAAGACTAACAGTATCGGGCATACAACCCGAAACCGAATCAAACACAGGTGAGTACTGATCAAAGAGTTAGGACATCGCGAACACATGAAGAAAACTGGCATCATAGAAAGTCACAAACTCTATTGTCTGAATGACATCCAATCCGAGGATTGGTGTTGAACATCCTTCCACAACAAAATATCAAACACACAAGCATTGCGATTCTTCGGATTTTTGATCGACACACTTGCTTCTCCCAACACTTGCGCTTTTGATCTATTCCACATTCGCAGTTGTCTATTGGACGTCTCCATGATTGACATTTGAAGATATTCTGCCGGTATGACATTGACGGATGCGTCCGAATCCAAGTGATATCACCGTCGTTTGACTTCAATGAGGAGTTCGGCGTAAACTCCTCTTGCAGCAGATGCATCTCGGACGCAATTCAGCATTTGCTGGATCCCTGCCCCCTCACGGATCAGTCTGACGGATGGTGGCTCACACTGCTTGGCGAAATGATTCTTCTTCCTGCAAGTTTTCCGAAACGACCGACATTTTCTGTCGTTCGTTATGTTTGGTGCAAAACATGCGGGGGTGTGCTGTGGGTCAGGATCGTGCTCGACTAATCGCGTTGAGCGCTAATCCATTTTCACTGCTGAGGTCCTTGATTCTCTGTTCGCATGCGGCTCGCTGTTGCAAATGTCGATACGTTGGACAAGTGTTGACTGTTTCACTTTCAGCAGACTCTTGGTCATCGCAGCGTTCTGAACACCAAGAACCATTCGACCGCATGTGAGACTGTCCTCCATGCACCTGCAAAAATGGTAAGTCCTAGCCAGCTCCTTCAGTGCCGTCACATACTGATCGGTAGATTCTCCTCGAGAACGGTTTGTTCGAAAGGAACAAAAACATTCAAAAATTTCTTCCACCTGCCCGAAGTAGGGTTTTTCGAATCTACTGATCATCGTATGCAGGTCGTTATTGTCTTCGTGGTCCGCAAAAATGAAATTCGTCAGAATCTGTCTGCCTCCGTCTCCAACGCAATGCTGAAACATCGCTAATTGGTAATCTTTCGACAGTTCAGACAAGCTGTTCAACACTGCGAAATCATCGGACTTCTGCTCTCACATTCACCATGCCTCTGACAATCGACTGCTGTTCGTCACTTCTAACTGTTCCGGAGGACCAGTTGCTTAGCCCTCGATCCATTGCCTTGGAAGCTACATGTAGCCTTTTTTGTCCCCTGAAGCCATGTCGTGTGCTGGGCTACCCAATCGATAAGAATCAGAACAGGAATCTGAGCAGCACTAAGCAATCTCAATTTATTGGACAAAAGCGATTTTTATAGAGGAGCCATAGTATTTACGATTGCTATTAGGCAACCGAAGTCCTGGGCTGTTTGAAACAGATACGCATTCAACAGCAACTAGTCTCTGTGTATGATAGGTTGGCGCCAGTCTGACCACAATTTCTTCAGTAGCAGCTTGTATGCGGACACTGATCGGCTGAACCTTCTCTAGTCACGAAGCCGTTGCAGTGCAAAATCGTTGCAATGTGGACGTAACAGAAACCTGTCTGTTTGCTACTATCATACTTTTGTTTAAAACCTTAACTCACTGGTATCCGATTGCGTTTTTGAAACGACTAATTCACGGACTTCCTGCATCAAGAATACAGTGAAGTTATTGGTAAGATAACACGCTCTGATGATCCAAATGATCAGTGACGTGTTAGTAAACCAAAAGTGGTTGAACTCTGCCAAACTGGTAGACGCGGGGAGCGTGTGGAGTCAACTGCTCTATAGAGACGATCGGACAGTTCGATATCTGCCTGAGTGCTAATCACTCAATTCTCCTGCTAAATCAGCCTATTCGTGATGCCGTGGCATTGTGAATGGACACAGGTAGCTGTTTACCAGATTCGATTCACGAACAGAACTCTGTGCCGTAATTGGGAAGGAGGAACTGCCAAATTTTAATGATCTTTCGTAAATTAAATATTGGTCATCTGAACTACAGGAAGACCGCACTTTTCATGTCCACATTGTCAGATCTCCAACTTCAGATTTGAGCTAAGAGAAAAAGAAACGAAACATGTAACACTGTTTGCCTTCGTAGATATCCTTCAATACCACCACACTTGTCTTCAGGGTTATTTACACGTGAGATTTCATTTTGTGCAACATTCTTCCTATCCCAGCCATTTGAATAGCCGCTTCACCTGGAAAAATCCACGCGTATAGTTCGAAAACCTGCGACCGTCATCTTACAAGTCTGGGATAACCGGTCACCATCCAAATGGGCATAATTTGTGTAAACGAGATTAATATTCGGTGATTTTTTAGCCCTTACACCAACGGACATTGCTATCATGCAATAAACGCGATAGATTACGAAGTGGATATAATGAAGACACCTAAATGTAGACAACCGTAGTGTACTGGGCACGAAGTCCGAAACGGAAATCAATTATAACTATGCCATAAATTCAGTACACCACTGGTTGTAAGCCTATGGGAAAAAGCAAAAGTGTGAATTAAATTTCGTTTGCATAGATATTGATATTCGCATGTTATACGTCACTCAAATTTGATCTTTACATTCACATTTCAATTGTGTCTACTATTTAATCGACTTTTGTTCTTGTAGGAACTTACCATTGTGTTGTGCCCTCATTCAGAACGGAACTCAAGCTTTGACCCCTGTGCTTGTTATGCGAGCAGCATATAATTAATTTTGCATCGGGTCTGACAGAATGATCAAATCTGAACAATGACAAGTAGCTATTTAGGAGTGATACACGGATTTGTTATTCAGTCGACTCAATTCATCCGGTAATCATGAATTTTCGATCAGGATGAGGTACTCGACTTTGTGTACTCAGTGGATAACCATGAACATGAAGAAGGTTTCGATCAAGTCCACACAGCGTCTAAATATAAGCACTTCCGTTGGCTAATCTGAATGTTGCACGATTACAACAGAAAATTAGCATACTGCTCCATACAACATGTCGGTTGTAGGCTTATTATCATAAACTCCATGATAGCTTTGTTCAGTCTGCCAATCCGACACAAATCCTTACGAGTAAATTACATGTATTTCTTGTTTGACCGGAAATTTGGAAACCTCATAAGTTAACTGTAGAAAGTGACACAACGGGGTCGTAAAATGTGCCTCAGCTTCTTTGGTTACACGGAATATGTGTAGTTAAAGTGTGATGGTCATTGCTGAGACCTTTGCTGACTGCGTAATAATTGGGTAATGAGTAATTGTGAATAAATGAGTGTTCACCAAATGAATTGGGGAAACAATCAAATATACCGAGAATTGGGCTTGATACAGCCAATTATGAAACCATACAAGTTGCATGTAACAAAAGTATTTAATTGAATTGCTATTTTAGTCGAGGAATAAATTTTACTGCATAGTTGACAAGTGTAAACGAAAGGTGCATAAATAGAAGCTGCTGGTTTATCGTCAAATAAGTACTCAGTGAAACAAACATGACGACGGATATGTGGGTTTGGTAGCCTGTGATAATAGACTGGTCAGGTGACAACGGAAATATCACTGCGGATTTTCTTTGGCAAAAAATTCGGACATGTTCACATATTTGAGCGACTCTCTGACTGTGAAGTTAACTTTTCGCAATGTCACGCAATTTAAGATATCAAATATCGCTCATTTCTAAAACTTCATGAAGAAATCTTCTGATGTCTTCCCAGGATGAGATGTTAACGGCAAATGTACACAGAAAAGCAAACCTTATGCAACTTCAATCTGCCTGTATTCTTCCGCGATATGCAGGTTCGGTCATCCTAGAAAGCAACAAACGTATTCGAGATTAACAGTTGATTAATAGGTCATCTCCATACAGCAGAATAAAATGAGGTATATTGTATACGAGAGCAAAATCAGTTATAAGATATAATAGACCAGCAATCGCCTTCTCAATGACCTTATGAGAGCGGTGAGATTGTGGTCACATAGTTCACAGAATATAACACTCTGAGAATGTATGAGAACACAGGAGAATAATGAAAAAAATCACACGGGCAATGGAGAACAAAAACACGTCCCTTTAATTAATAAAAATGTGTTTTCCTCAACCTAAGTTTTAAAATGTACAAAACAGTTGAGGTAAGGTTCAGAAGAGCACTTGAAACAATTCGCTTTCGTTGGAATCATGTCAAAATGTCACTAATTGATGGAAAACTGTCATGTTTAGTAAATATAGTTTGGATGTACACGCTTGTTCTCTCACAATAAATAAGTTGAATTGATCACGCTGCAGGACGGTTTACTTAGCACTAAACATCAACACCTTCTTGGGTGATTGTGTTAGTGGATCAGTTTTTAGCATACTGTTTTTCTCATCTGTCTGACGCTAGCCATTCTATTGGTGTCGGTGAAACTATTCGATTCTTTTAATGCACACCAACATCAAACAGGCAACATACGATATACCCTGATATAAATGATCCATTTCTTGTACCTGAATATTGATAAGTAGAAGGGATTCAGTTAATTCCAAGTTGAACGTTACTTACAATTGATTTCAGTCTTTCCAATCGGGTAGATTTCTTAGCCAGTTCGAGTTTAGTTCTGGTTAGGACTCTCCAATAGTACATATACTTGCAACGGCCACTAGTGGAATTCCGGCCACGCTTTTATGAGGCAACCATGCTGACTACTTTGCCGTGCATGTTCGAATAATCTTATGCAGAAGCCCATCGATTGGACACTTACTGTCTCTTTTACTGGCGTTCGGACAGTCTGAACGTTACTCACAGACAAGTGTGGCAGAACTTTTACATATGATAATTTAGTCGTGCCTAAGATCAGTGGCGCAGTGGCCGGCACGGTTTTCTCAGGAAAGCGTGGCTTAAGGTCGGATCTCATTAAAAAAAGGATATTGAATATAAACAAGTTACAATAAGAGCTTTTCGAATTGGGCCGGTCACAAAGTCCATGAGGATGCAATAATCGTGAATATGTGCAAGGTGTGTTCAATTCTTTGACGGTACGAAAATATCGCAATTGTCGCTGTTGTTAAAGTATCAACGGAGAATAACGACTGAGTTACAGTAGAACAAGATGCGATTGTACCTGAGCCTGCAAAATCTGCTTTGGAAAGAAGAAAGAGGGAGATCATTGTTTTCAGAGTTGTTCACTATAACTATCGATGCTTACAGAAGATAATCATATGTGTGTAAACACTGTGTAATTATGGCGAATTATCACAAGAAACGTTTCATCAGGCAAATTTTCTGATACTAATCAGAAACAAATTGCTTGGTGTTCGAGTTCACCTCATGCAACAACTTACGCCACCAGGAGTGGATGGTGAGCCAGCGATAACCCAGAGGAAAACAGTTGTAAATGAGGGTTATTCATAAAGTCTACTCACACCAGTATTCAGGGGAGTACTGTTTGGTAGTTGGTATATGATACTGTGGTGAAAAGTCGTCCAATAAAGCAATACGTGCGCACACTCACGCCATAGGCACACCCGCGTCCATGAACCGGAATTTCAGTCCACAACGCAGCGACGGTTCTCGCTTAACCCTTATGTACACTTCTGTCTGGTTTGTGCGCGTGAGTGACGCTGTCGTGGGTGTTTAAATGTTATCTCCCGCCTGCTGGTCTGATTTCGTTGATTAGTGACTCTTCCGGTCGCTGGTGTTGTCCACAATACGTCTAGTGTGGACTTTGTCCATAGCTCACCACCACATCCAGATATTGCAATAGGTGTTGAAATGAACACGACTTGGTCATCCATCACATGACCAAAAGCATTTTCTTCGAAAACTTCACACAGAGTCGCTGGTGCAGTAAACGGGCAACATAATAGTAAAAAAGAAGGAATGGACCTTATTCACACAGAAATATTTAACTGCATTCTTTCAAGGGATTATATCTGTGTACTCATGGATCATGAATAATGTTACATAGAGATTGTAGGACAAAATTATTTCTGAAATAGACTTCCAGAATGTTGAGAATTAGAATGACTCCACTTCAGTGTTGAATCACCAATAGCCAAAGTGAAAACATCCCCAAGTGAGTATGTTGAACATGTTACAACGTTTGCTCCAGATGAGCATTTTCTAAAATTTGCGGTTATTCACTCAAATTTTAGAAAAAGACTGCCCACACAGAAAAGATTGAGGGGTTGGCTTTATAATCCGAACAAATGCTAGACAATTTTTAACAACCTTAAATGAGGTTAACACCGACAGTGACAGTAGTCGAGTAGATGAATAGGTTAAATTGTCTGCCTATGAATAGTGACTGTATTAATCAAGTAAGTATGTTTCATTCTTACATCTGCCCATATTCTGACTTGGCCTACAATCCGATCCTATGTGGTTCCCGTCACAGTGATGAAACTTAAAGCACGCCTAATTGAGACTAACTCAGTGAGATGTTAAATCCAATATGTTTAATCGAACGGTGCATAGATCACCACAGACCTTATCAGCCCGGTTTGGTCCGGTAATCAATAAAACCAGGAAGTAAATAGTGAAAGCGGAATCCAAGTTTTTCATTCACAAATAAGCAAAATTCCATGTTTCAGAAGACGAGGTGCACGTTCTTTGTTGATCCAAGTAAAGTAAAGTGTGGTTGGGATCAACAACATTCAACCGGTGTGACCTCGGACATTTGAATACTTCTACTGTAGCTAAATTACAGAAGACAGGACATGACAAATATATGTCCCAGAATAGCAAGTATTGAGCCAAGGAAATTGTGCATGAAAACAGAGATAAACTGGAATATGTAGTTGTTCAGACAACAGCGTCACACTAGCTGCCGTTGACTGTCCTGGTCACGAGTTACATTCATGTCTCGAGAACGAACATCTCCAGCTAAATCATTCAGAAGTGCGTTCATGCTTAAAATCCGTTTGAAAGATATCCTATCACTTTTGGTGTACTGTTCTAATTGCCCTTGTTAGTCAGTGGGGTATATGGGCGAAACGAATGGAAGACTGTGTAGTCGGAGTATGGCGTAACATCCAGCTTGGAACAGAGACATAGTCAAATACGCATGCACTAGAGCGTTCGTATCACAGCCGATGGGAGGCAAAACGGGGGCATAGGAAAAGCAGCTCGGGCTACCAACAACGTTTCAATGAGCCAACCCAAAGCAGTTGCGCGATGAATTTCGGCAACACCTGAACCGATCGTCAGCAGAAAACGTACGTGACACGGTGATCCATATTCCATTTCTGTTCACACCTACACAGGCAGTGGATGCAAATTTATCCTGTATCTGGGGCGATTGTGAATTTGATCTATATTTTCATTTCGTTTATTTTCTCCAGAACCGCATTAACCCGGTAATGAATTACCAAAAACATACCAGTCACGTGGTGTTCCATCTAATAAATAGGAATACTGTGTTATTCAATTACATTAAATAATCTGTGGATCTCACTTACGCTTCGAGTGTATCTACAAGATTTGTAGGGCTGAGGTTACTCTTAGTTGTTAACGTTGATAAAACCTCCGAGTGGACTGTTGCCGACCGAGTGACTTATCAGACGTGATCCATTTGAGAACAAGCCGAACAGCCGAGACGACTGGAATCAGACAGGCTGAGACAACAGAAAAAAGTGGTTAATTTAGGTCCTATGTCTGCTCTGACTTCAACTCAATAGTCACCTTGCGCAAATCATCTAACGAACGGTTGATTCACAGGACCAAGCAAGCCGTCATCACAAGGTTCACCGTTGACCTTGGTTCCCAGTCAGAAATCCGAGCGGCACATCGACTAAACCCTATTATCATTTCAAAATGAAGATGACGTGTGTCATGAACCAGTATGTCTCATTTTTAAGGGTTACTTTCTGTATTTATCAGTCTTTCCCTCCAGAATACTCATATCAAATGTTCCGGTGAAATACGACTTCAAGCACCGTAGCTTTCAGTCAATATCTAGACTGTTTTAGCCTTTTACACCTTATCTTGTCTTACATACATGGTGAATATGTTTTTCATTCCAGCTTGAATCCTACCACTGGAGAACCGCTCTATTAATTTGGTGCTAAGATTGTGATGGTTGGGAACAGTGGTGGTGTTGTTCGTAGCTCGGGTTGATGGTTTTGGTATTGATATGTTCGCCGAGCTTGGCATTTAGGTTGCAAACGTTTCATCACCAGGCGAGGTGACATCATCAGTGCGTAAATGTTTCAACACTGATGATGTCACCTCGCTTGGTGATGAAACGTTTGCTCGGCGAACATATCAATGCCAGGTGATAAGATTGGTTTTGATACCTAGACTTCGTCCACACACTACACCGGGAATGAATACGAGATAAGTGGATGAGATCACAAGAGATGCGGCGAAACCCGGTCATGCAACAAATATATAGTTTTTCATGTTTGTTGCACCTTATGTTGAATACTGTATATAAGTTTGTTTTCACCGGAAAATCACATCGTAATTGCAGGTATGACACTAGTTCTCTCGTCAGCTTGATGCACAAGAATATATGAGGTAGCCGGAATTCAAGACAGGGATCATAAGATTTACTAGCAGCAAGCCGGTAAGAAATGAGTCGTGTTAATTCACTTTGCATTGGAATGAAATGGTGTGATTTAGTTTAACTTGGTGATGTAAGATATCAAGGTAGAAAATAAACAAAATAGAATCTATGAACCACAACAGGAGTTGTAGGGAAATAAGAAAGGTTGTGCACATCTGAATTCGCGTTAACCGGTGCAGAAAATGATGAAATGCTAGAAGGCTGTGAACAACAAAATATGGAGACAAGTAGCGAAATAGAAACCTAGTCACCGCTAAGCAAACCTACACTAAATGCATTGTTGTATACGATATCTGGCTAGCATCAACAATGAGCAATCAACAGTGTCTTCGTTCTACCGCAGCGATTTTTATCATCGGGTCATCTGAATGTTCATTTTGGTGTCCCGATTATGTGTCAAGTCAACTACTATTGAAACATTTATGACACTGCTGAGCTGCTGTAGATTAGGCACAGTCAGCTGATGAACGACTGTTCTCTGCAAGTCAGACGGCTCGATTGATGTTACAGTTTCACCGAGTTACTCCTGAGACGCTTGTTATTTCATAGGCACAAATATTTTCTTCAAAGGACTTGGAATTTATGGGAGATTCACTGTACGAGAATAAAGTTTCCTTATATGTGCACGCAGAGAATTCAGAATTATCCCATTCTGCACAACCTCCACGGGCAGGGTGGTAGATGTAGTATCGTGACGCGCTCTGCAACCCTACGTTGTACTTTCTCAATACGAGCAATGCTCTTTACGTGGATATTCAGCTTATGAGAATGCATTAGAGAACTGAACACAGTGGTGAAACAGTCCCGGCAAAACCACCTAAACAGTCTGGCGAGCAACTCATGGACAGAACTAGCTTCCTTGACCATTTGCCCAACCGTTGAGAGGTAGGTTGAGGTCACTTGGGAAGATGTTGCCCAAGTCGTATCTGCACGTAGTTATACTCGTTTCTTCACCTCCAAGAGGATTATCTATACATGCCTTTACATTTAGCTATACCATACTAGAGTCGACTGTCTGTGGCTAAGCAGTACAGTATTTTTCAATCACGCTGTAGTATCCCAATTTCAGTCACACTATGGACATTACACCAAATTTTATCATCAGCGTAGGATAACAACGTGTTAATGTAGATGAAATCAGCATGAAGTAAGTAATTCAAAACCACCGCCATCCTATGTCTGTTAGATACACAACCAACTGTTACATAAGTGACTACTGCCTTGTAGCAGTCTGTTGACGTCCGGAGCATCACTTTTAAAGAATTAGCCTGTGCTCATTTTGACAGTTGAGAAATTGAATCTTAGAAGACCACAAAGTAAGATCAACTGTGAATGACACGAGTTTTGTAAGTATACGTTACACCGTTTTAGCTGCATCGTTTACGAGCTTATTTCCTGCCCTTTCGTCGACTTTCATTACAACATTCATCTGACATTTTGATTTGTCAGAACTACGTTCAGTTTATCGAACAAACAATTAATCCGTGGTGAATTTCATAGGAAATGGGCTTCATAGTTGTAAAAACAAACAGAGTATACCGTAAGTGGAGTTTACATTGACCTATGCCCGTTTCAGAATATAACAAACAGAAAAGGGGTTCACTCAAAGTGCTACTGCAGATCACCGTTTAAGAGCACACCAGTTAACACAAGCGGAGTGAAGTTACTCGGGTGTGAATGGTTAATGAGCTATCATATGTTTCCACTCAACTATAAACCCACAGAGATGGGCTACTTCCGTAGACGTCGAGTATTGAAATCACCAGACTCAAGCGATATTGAAATATGAGGGAGACCGAATAAAATTCCAATGTCATAACTATCACACCACTCGATCGATTACCTCACCTGACCCGTTGGGTCACATGCGATTGTGTGGTACTAGGTAACCCGGATGAGATAGATCTACCCAAGATCTGCGCCATGTAACTCACATAACTCACAGGTTAAAGTTTGTGTCCCCACATTTCTAGTGAGTAGCACAAGTGAATGTGACCATTACGAAAACGCCTTCTTTTCATGTACCGAAGTCAGAAGTAAACAGCGCGCAAAGATCTGCAGCTTGCTGCATTAAAAAGAAAACACAAGCATTAACTTCGTAAACAAATTCTAGTTTGATATATTTAACAATCGCCTTCGTTTTATCAAACTGATACTTCTGGTAAATGAAAAAATCGCTGGTAGCACAAGATTTTTCAGCTACCTCCTAAGCAGGGATTTTAGATTAAAAATAAGGAGTATTCGTACCGTCAAGAAAAAAAAACTACAGTGGTACCGTAAAGCAGCCAGTTCATTCAAACATGTTACCCCCGATATATACCTGACATTCTTCCACACAAAATACTTTAGAGACACTGCCGAACTTAGGTAGTAAGTGGGTATAAGCCAGATGGCAATTTAAGACAAAGCACTTTCCATGTTAGCAAATTTGCACCGATCACTTAGGGATACACCACTCTGAAAGTTTTAACCGTTGCAAAAGAATTTGCCAGGACCACTGTAGAGCACATAAAATAAACTGCATAATGCCTCCTGATGTTCACGAGCCCGTAATAATCGTTCAAGTGTAAGACGATCAGCTATTAGGCTAAACTATTAATTGGCTATATTAATCATTGTGTTGACGGGTAATGCATTTCAATAACTATCACTCATTGATGGGTAAAATGAAGATAGCTTTTTTGTTTAACCTATAAACCACATTTTGCTGAGTTTCGGTTTTTCGTGTCTAGCCCTTACTTTCACTGACATCCGATACAATCAACGGCAGCACATAAACCAGTCTGTGACCTTGGCGATCTGTGGAATGAGTCGCACAAAAAAACAGACTGGCAAGCACATTTTGTGATAGGGCAGAGAGAGTGATTGAAGCACGTGGAACAGGAAGCGAAGAAATGTTTGCATACACCCATGGCCAAGCCATCTCGTCAACACGGCTTTTTCGTACATTTACACTTTTCATTTGTTTGCCCTCGGATCTGTCTCGAGACACAGCTGTGGCCGTTCACAATCAAGTGACCTTCACTAACGCATGACAATTGTAGGAAGGCGAATCTGAGCTATCAACAGGCATTTGAGCCTAACGAAGCGTGGTGTAATGGGCTGTCAAAACACCGGTATAACCAGAAGTTGAAGAGTGTGAATTTTCTACGAGCTCAATCAGAGATTTCGCGGTTGTATACCGGTCAGCTAACATTGGGGAAGACCAAAGACTGAAAATCAATGCCCGCAAATATAATGTTGATCATAGTGTAGTAATTGCTGATCAGTATATACAAATGATTTGGATAGACTAAACGTTGACTTACTGAGAACTAATGTACTGGAAGTTTTAGTATCGGTTCTTACTTCTGTAAAAAAGAAATCTTCCTAACTTTGCAGAATACAGTGCTGAAAATAAGCCACAATTTGCTAGGCTCTCCAATGAGAAGTCCTATCATAATTGCGTGCCACCCACAGCTAGCTCACAAAAGCCCCAAACGCGTTGCAGTCCCCAGACAGTGAAGGTCAGCGTCACGATGAAACAGAAGACCAACTTATTCTGCCACAACTGAACACTGTCTTGTGTTAAGTTAGATTTTGACTGGGGCTGGGATAGGTGAATCCGACAACTCAAGCTATAAAACGTGGTTTAACGGCCTGAGGTGTCTTAAACCAGCCGCATTACTTCACTTCGTTTAAGATCATTTATAAAGTAAGACAACTCGGTTAAGAGTTTGTATTAGGTTTTGGCTTCTGAACCAACTTTTCGTTTATTGACTAACGGAAAACATTGCGGTCCATCAGCCATCACGCTGATACCGGATCTTACAGGTTTCCCTGAAAGAAGCCCAGTAGAATGGAAGTCCCATATTATCTGATCAATGATGTGGAGCTTCTGAATCAGTACAGTTGAACAGCTCGGTAAAATTCTTTCACAATCGAAAGTATTTCACCTAGGGTGTGGGAATTTTCTTCGGTTGTAGCAAAACGTTTCCTGTCAACGTGTACAGTGAGTGACCAAAATATGAATTCAGCCCATGAGATTTTTCATGAACCATAGACCAATGGTGTTGCGCATGAGCAGAAGTCAACTGTAATTTAATCAGTTACCCTTCGGTGTTCTGATTCACTCAAGCGCATGCACACGTGCCATAATAGGATCCGTTGCATTCCGAGAAATATTTTAACATTACGTATTAACCGGATGTACAACTTATCGAACAAATGGAATGCTCCTCTCCACTACTGAAATAAAAAGTACGGGATAAGTGATACAATCAAATACGAAAGCAAGTTTGACCTCCCAGTATAACTTGTGATCTAGTCAGCTAAACTCCATGAAGATGCGCATAAAAGGGTCGACGGTGCATAGATGTCACCTAATTGCACGGTTAACTCACGTAGATCACGAACTTTTACGTAGCTTAGTTACGGGACTGATGAGCACACACCACAACACACGCTATGCAGTTTTGGATTCCAGCCTCAGTTTAGTGGACTCCTACGAAAATATTCGGACGGGTGAGTGGCTACCGCTTTTTCTGAACCAAGATCCGGGAAGTTGGTTCATTGGATCGTCACACCATCTGTCACAAAGATGAGGTACAACTCTGAAACATGCAGTACACTTACCTGGGGGTTCTTCCATAGACGCCGGAGGTGCCATAAGAACCTCGACACCAAGAAAAGCATAGTTAACGACAGCGGTTCCTTAGAAAATAAAAGCGTAGAATTACTAGGCGCAAAAACACACAAACCAATATAGAATGATTATCTGTACATGTCAAATTAAACACTCGTCAGGACACTTGGTATGCAGACTTAAAACAATTACGAGACCTACACGTCAATTGAGTACACAATAAATAAAGTAGTAATGGTGACTTGTGCAAGGTCAGACTCTACCCATCGGTCATAGTTCGTTAACACAAACGTTCGTCGTACCTACACACAGCACGACAGACAGTAGATCAGACGCAATCACGATCGCTTCCTCCGGCGATCAATTTGACCTTCAGAAATAAATTAAACAGTCGAACCGCACTGTGGTTGTTACCGATATGAACACGTTTGGTAGTCTTACTGGAAAACCACCTGGAACAAACGGATGCGACGGAATAATAACGGCGTTCGGATGTTGCAATTACTCGCTTTTCATGGACTCTGGATATGGGCCTCTCTGGTTCAGAATATGAGATATGCGAATCACATGAAGGTCGCTCGGCGCAAACCAACAACATGCACAAAGCCGACTAATCGCTGTTATCTACCAATGATGTCAGTCCATAAAAAGTTTACGATCACTCTGCATCAGCAACTATAAGATAAACCATACACTCTCTCGAAATTACTTTCTTTCACCGTCTGTCCAGGACATGGCAGTGGTGTGATCCAAACTGGCACTGGGGAAATATAAAAAATCAGTCCGTACTAGCTGTGAAGAGATCTGGTCGAAAATAGCACCGCAAATAGGCATAAAATGTGTTTCCTCCGAATCGGCGGAGACTACAAAGCATTGTCCACTGACACCTCCCCCCGATTTGCTCATAACAACGAAGGCGGTGAGCTGAAAAACAGATTCACAGATTCTCTGAAGGGATCGCGAAAGTTGCTTAGCTAAGCGGGTTCACACCAATGCTTAACTGCCACACAACCATGAGGAAAAAGCAAACCCTATATAGAAAGAGAGAAGGAAAAAGAAGGGGACGGGGAGGGACCTAACTACTGAAAATGACTACGTCCATATTCAAACATTCAACATCAAGGTGCCTACACCTTGCAAACAAACAACCGAGCTGCAAGTGAGAGTGAGGCGTCATCAGCGAGACAGCTTCCTTACGGCTTCCACTGCCCCGCATCATTAAATGCACTCA
>QNGE01002277.1:2453-29047 GCA_008508345.1 Paragonimus westermani | reverse complement strand
TGATAGGACAGTGGGGGAGGGGTCAGCAGTAGCATGTTTTCGCCTATCCACCCTGCTGTATGCAGCAGATAGGGCGACCCGGTTTATACTGCGAGACGGCCGATGCAGTATGGAGTAGTTTATGTTGTAAGGATTCATGGTTGTGTGTGAGCTGAGATACTGCCAGGACACCCAGACCTAGACAGGAGAACGATTAGGGTTCTCAACCAAAGCCTTTGGCTCAATAGCCTGTACCGCAAGGCAGCGGGTGAGTGGCGGTGTACCAGAAATGGTAGGTTCTTCAGGAAGAGATGCCAACCATCTTCCAACCCCCAACCTGGAGGACCAGGAGACTGTGGTTTGTCAGACCTCTACCTGTTAGCCTGCCTGGTATGAGTAACTCAGTCCAGTTTAGCCCAAAAGGTCATCAAGATGCGCAAGCCGTCACACCACGTCAAGGTCCAGTCTCACCGTGACGGTAAGACAAAGGGATACCTCTGTTAGGGAATAGTCAGGCTGTTTCTCCTGGATCTACACCAAACTGGACATCGGCAAGATGCTACCATAAACACAAAAAATGAGGTTCAAGAACTCCTAACTTGTCTTGATAAACTAGCCGGGCTGATCGTATTGCGGAAAAGTCCGGGTTTCCGAGTCAGCTCAGTCAACTCTGGACAATGGAGGTAATAAGTTCACAGATGCCACTCCTGAAGACCCTCTGTCAAGAACCAAATTTCTCGTTGGGCTCTAATCAATGCAAAAATGGTCTATGTATCAAACTCTAAGCATCAACTCAATAGCATGATGAGAGAATATTTGTGATGAGTGTGACTCACATGCTTTGTCTCCTTTACTTATGCTGTTGTTTTACTATTTCAATATCCTGTACAATTGATAAATACGATTCAACAATATGCGTTTAGTATTATTTTGCCTAATAGTGTTTTGCAATTCTTATACGTTTGATCTAAATTCTATATAGTTCAATTCTAAGATCAACATCTGGTGTCGCGCTTTCGCGCTGTTCACAACAACAGAAAGTTCTCTTACATCATGATCAAAGGTTCCAGATTATTTGCAAAGTACGTGAACAGTATGTGGATGTAAAAGAAGTTACGAAGATAAGTGAAGTTGTTCTGTGCAATTACTCCATGGGCAACAATCCGAGGCAGAAAAAAGATAACAGATTTAAACCACGTATTGATTTCCGAGCACCAAGATCATAAGTTCAGTTCTATAACAGTTTGGGAAATACACATCTTGTGGACGCAATCATTCTCAGTATTCACGTCCACAAAAACAGGCAAAGTGCTTCAGCTGTGGCAAAGTGGGTCATATCCAGTCGGTGTATAACTTCAAACGTTCGTCATTCTAATTCGATCGTGCAATTGGCTGACGACATTTCTACTCTTTCTCTATCTATTTTGCCCCAAAACACTTCCCATTTTTTAAAAACCTTAGTGTCTGCTTCCGGCATAAGTCACGCCTCTACTGTTAACACTGGTAGTGTTGAGTCGATAACCTCGCATTCAGACCTAGCTGTATTTAACCCTGATGCTGTTCTGCAGCCCACACAAGTTAGCATTCGTGGTATTACTGGACATTCATTGCCTCTTGTAGGCTGCTGCACTGTATCGGTGAAATTGCCCGATTGATTGTCAGTTTTTAGTTTCAACCTCAGGTCCTTCTGTTTCTGTACTTAAATATTTACAACTGCTACACTCCGATATTTTTTACTAACTTCAATGAACGACGGCGACGTTAAACAACCTATACCGCACTGTTCTAAGGCCATAGGATGAATTCGAGTACCGATGGTAAAACTTGAAGCTCCATAGGACGCAGTCCTTAAGAGATGAATCATTCCATTCGGTTTGTGAGAACCTGCACGCAAAGAATTGCAATCCACGTGTGATAAAGGAGTAATAACGCCTGTTAATTCGTCAAGCTGGGCGACTGCAATAGTGACACCATCAAAAGCTGATGGGATCACAGTGAGAATTTGTGGTAGCTACAGGTTAACGTGGAAAGCATGCACCTGCGTAACAGCAGAATCTGAGGATGTGCTGTATCGTTTGTCAGGTTCTGGGGTCTTTTTTAAAAAAAATCGATTTAAATACCACGTGATGATGTATCAAGCAATTTGACCGTGATTACTACACCATTTGGACTGCATCGACAGAATTTTTTACCTTCTGGTTTAGACGTTTCGTCAGCGGTACCCCTGGATGCTATGAATACAAGCATCAAAGATTTAGACCTGCCAAGATGGTGTTACTGTTCGTGTAGCTGATAAATCTACCTATGAATATCGCCCCCTTTCTCTGTTGAGACGATTTTTTGACTCCAACGTGGTCATTAACCCAAAGTAGTGTAATTTTTCAGTTTTTCTTTTTCATACCTCGGTTATTTCGTCAACAGCAATGGTTCCAAGCCAGATTTACAACGCCTAGCTCCACTAATGAATGCACTGTCATCGACTAACCTTCATGAACTCCGTTCTATTTTGGGTGTACTCTGATACCACTCACCTTCTACTCAGAATTTCGCTCAATGTGCTGCTTCTTTTTTCGATGTTATCTATCAACAATTTTTCTTGGTCCACTAACCGCGACAGAACGATTCATCCTTCACTCCATCATCTTCAATCTACTATTGTTTTTTTGAAACCGTTTGCAGCCAAGGATCATTCAGCTGATACTTCAACCGAAGCTTCTCACACTGGAATAGGTGCGGTTCTTGAACAGTGTGATAGACCCGTTATATGCATTTCACGTCGTATGTCTAAAGCCGAACGTCGGTATTATCAAGCTTAACGTGAAGCCCTTGGAGTATATTGGGCTGTTAAAAGATTTCATACATATCATTTTGGTCCACCATTCACTATTGCAACAAATCATGAAGTTTTAAAATTTCTGTATCACCCTAGTAAACCACTGTCAAAGCCATCTGCTGCCCTGGCACGAAGCTGGAGCATTGTTATTAGCTTCCACAATTATTCATCGTAATGCAAAAGCAGTTCCTCATGCTGATTACGTATCCAGATTTACGTCACCGGACTCAAAGTCTAACGATGTTGATCGTTTGCTTATTCGATCACTGCCAATAAAAAAGAATGCACTTGTGTGAGATACTCGTAAATTCCTTGGTCCTGTCATCTCTGCCTTAAGACGTGGCTGGACACAGACTTTTCGCGCTTTACTGTCGTTGTGAGAGTCTATCCATTACCCCGAATGGAATACTGTGTTTTGCTGATCATGTTGTAATTCCACCAACCTTAAGATCTGATGCCCTCGCGGACTTGTATTCCGGACATTTTGGAGTTGACAAGATGAAGTCGCTTGCACGCATATCTTGTTGGTAGCCGGAATTAGAAGCCGGCATTAAACTCATTGTCAAAAATTGTATCAAATATGTGCAAAAAATTCATACGAAATTTTATGTTTGAAACATGGCAGAGAGTTCACGATGACCACTGTGGTCCTTTCCTGGGGAAATACTACGTCCTACTGATTATTGATACTTACTCTAGATGGTCTGACGTTTTTCTCACCACATCACCGAGTGCAGACTTTACACAACATGCCTTGAGAAAAGTAATCTTCTGCGAAGATGTACCTGCTGCTTTGGTCATCGATCATGGCACTCTACACCGCCAAATATTTGGAGGAGTGGATTGAAGGACTCGGATGTCGGCATCTCTTCACTGCTCCGCGACATCCACAGTCCAATGGACTTCCAGAAACTCTTAAACGCATGCTGAAGCCTGCCACTACTTCTTTAACGTCATACTCACTTACCGAACTTGATCGGGGAGTCGATAATTTTCTCATTCAATACAGAAACACATCACATTTGGTAACTGTAAAGGGTCCCGTAATCCTTTGCAAATTTCGTTCTCTGCGTACAAGTCTTGGCTGTGCAAAAACAGCAAGGAAAACGATTTACGCCCTACTAACTTACTAGTTCTTTCGCCTCACGGAAGTCGCACGATTCCTCTACTTGACTTAGAGGACGTTTCCTACCACCGAAGAAATGCTGACCAGGTTGTTTTCAATTCTAGAGGTCAGTCTGTTAACAGAGACCCTGCTGCTTCGAATTCTAATGAATCCTTTACAGATAATCATGTTGCTGTTGAAGAAAACAACATTACTGAAATACAGGCTATTCCTGAATTACAAGAAACACTTGAATAACCGTCGGTCAGCAGATCTGAACGTTTGGAACCCAGGCCACCACGAAATTACAGATATCAGCACATCCGCCCAAGGTGTGGTGAACATGACTGACATGCTTTGTCTCCTTTTCTTACGCCATTGTTCTACTATCCCAGTATCCTGTACATTTGATGAATATGATTCAACAATATACGCCCCGTGTTATTGTGGCGATTCTTGTACGTTTGATCGCTATACTATATAGTTCAATTCTAATCACCATATTTTTGTGTGGTCCGACCACACTCATTGGTTAAGGAATCTTAGTGATAGTCGCTTAGCAAGGGTCAATACCACCTTCCTAATGTAGCGGTTGGTGAGACGGATTTCCGCTCATGTCGCGGGTATACACCCGCGACATCCTCATTTGGTGACAGACACTAGAGCGTCGACGCTCTTTTCCTAGCCAAGGGTCATGATAATTTTGGATCTAAACGTGACCCTTTATTCACACGTCCGACTTGCTTTTCTGGGTCGTTTCCATTGTAGAAAAATGTCCCCACGATGCAACTTTGTTGAAATAATTGCATGCTGAATGGAAAGTATACACCTATGGACAGCAAAGGCAAACGCTCTCAATCACCGTTTGGCAAGGGTATCCAACCTTTGGGTGAGCGGTGTGGGCATTTGAATATCCATAGAAAGGTGTAAAAGAGTGAAATCCTTCCTGTTTGACGCTAATCATACTGCGAAAGATTAGAGGGCAAGGAAATACTTTTGGAACACCCCACAGAACTTTGAGATACTGGACAGATGAATTTATATCATGTTGGTTATTGAAGTCAACTTCCATTTTTCTTACGAGGAATGAAATCCGTATCCTACGTTAGTCACCTTCCATACACTTAACAAATTTGACTGATAAGCATAAATTTGGTTATGCACACTGTGGGACGAAACGTGGACAGGCAAAGTTGGCACCTGTTAGGCGACTCAGACCTGAAATGAGACCATGGCCCCTGTTACGGTTCGTGAGTGCATTTGTCTATTACCGAGTACAGATGATTGCCCCACGATTCGATTTTTAAGTGAGCCGTCGTAGCTTCAAGTATCTTGGGATCACATCCCGACCACCTGCGCTATCAAATTAAAATGAACACGGCAGTCAGAACCAAGTTGTTGTGACAAGGAGAATGTACTTGGCCTCATGTGTTAATAAAAAGTTGGTCCACCTCAGCAGTAGATTACCACGCAGCTCCTTCTTTGCATACTGACGACCAGCTTCGCGCTGTTCTCTTGTTTCGACCGTTATCATTCACCAGAACACCTAAATCTGAGAGCCAGACGTCCGTAGTTCCACACACCTCAGAAGCACTCGGTTATGGTGACGCCGAAGAAGTTTTGAGAGATTGCGAATGCGAACAAGCCAAGGCATATGGGACCATTCGAAGGCCAGTGTAAGTTTACAAGCATGAACTGGGGCACACGTATTAAGAGTGGCCAGACAACATAGGACTTAAATAATTATAACGTTCCACGACGGTCACCATGAAACCGACAAACCACGTACGGTTTCGTCCTCGTTTGGACTAACCGGGTAGAGAGTCGGGAAGAAGAATCGAACAAATAACCCTCCACGTTACAAGTCAGATCCTTTGACCACTCGCTCACTAGTCCAGCGAGAACCGCATGTGACAGGGAACTTATATCTAGCCGATGTATTACTTTTTACATCCCGTTGGTAAGGATGGATACAGTCCACCTTCGATTAGCGGTTTGCACTAGCTTTGTTCTTACAACAAATTTCCGTGGCTCAAATAATTGGTGTGAAGAAGTTGTTAAATTATACCCACTGAGTTCATCATAAGCCAAAGTACGATAAACAAGCATGCTTCAGTGTGATCGCCGCGTCAAATACAACACAAATATAATGTACAACATAACATACGTATAATAATTGAAAAAAGCAATGACGCAACAAATAGAAAAATGACTAAGTTGGGTCTTCGTCGACCCTACCATGATAAGAATCTAGATTCAACTCGAGGATAACGGACATGGGTACTATGGCTCCACCTCATTTGTTCCAACGACGGTAGGCCATGACAATTTAAATACTTAAACAAGGGGCTTCTGGGGGCGTAATTCGGAGTTTTGCAATCGGATTCCAATGACTTTCGTAGTGGCTAGTATATGACACTGTATCTCTGACGTGAACACGTGTAAAGCAGTAACTCGGGTTAAATCTGACATCTGCACTGAATAAATAAATCGAGTCGAGTAGGTAGGATAGAATTACGATTGAAATCTTCCTTTGCTGTCCGGTGGTCAAGCGAGGTAGATGATCGCATACTTGTGAAACCAATGAAACCCGAATCACAAAAACAAGAAAATTAAATGCAGGGCGAGCTGACGCTAAGTGTTTTAGTTGAAAGCCTACGACTGGATTAGAGATCAACGGCGTGAAAAGTCATCCTTAGGGTCATATCTGGCCTTCTAGTCGGCAATACGTTTGAGATTTCTTCTGTGTACAGAGGAATCAGTCCTATGGCTTCGGCCATTCAATACTACGAGCTAACACTGTCAGAGTATCCATGAACTCGAACTGTTTCAAATAAAACACTGTGCTCTTCGTCTAGCATGTCATCAATGCAAGCCTTATAACCAGTTTGCTGGATATCGTACTAAGTCCCGTTCTTGCTTCCTTCCTACGAAGCGGTTGAAATAGGAACACAGGTCAGTCTACATTCAATTCCTATGCTTGTTTAGCTGAATCGATTTATTATTGCACTGAATAACCAGGAGTCATAGTAAACGTGTTTGTAATCCCCAAACAAAACTGGGCTCACATCGTATCAGGATCCACGAGATTTTTGCCTGACATCCATTCTCATAGTTATGTTGTACTTGACGTGACCATGATACACCGAAAGCAAGCTTCTTCACCACGTCTTGACTTCCGATGAACTGAGTTCAGTCAATCAGATAGCAGTCCAAAAGTAAACGATACCATCATCACACTGCAATTTACGAATAGTCATACTTCTTGTGGTCTCAAAGTACAAATTCAGATGAGCGTCAATTTCCAGCTATCCGATTTCGATCCCTTGTAGTCTTGTCGCCTCAGCTATCTCAGAAGAGTGGGTTATGCTAACGACAAATTTGTTTGCTTCCCGCGTTAGGATAGACAGTTCAGCCACCACATTTCGAAAAGTACCATATCAGGGTTCACTTCTTGTTACAACTTGTAAGTAGCACATACCCCCTTCCCAAACCAGTATTTGAATTAAGTTGTAGCAAACACCTGGGCTACCGCTCCAGTGATCACGAACTACCATACCAAACCGATCACCAACGTTGTCCGAAAATCCCAACAAGATGCTGGTAGGACCTGACAGAAGTCGATGAGCACCTGTATGATCCATTCCGATATCTGTGCGAGGTAAATGAACGACAGAACGCGATTAATGGGACCTATCAGGTTCGAAGAAATTCCAACCCAATCCAACTCCAGCCATGTTTAAGATTTCAGTTAGAAGACAAAGCCAAACTGTATTTATATAATTGTAGACCAGTCAGAGAGCATGAGTGTGGATGGACCAACCAGGAGTAAGAAGACACGCAAGGGCACCAATCAGAAGGGACGACAGAAGTAGTGATGAAGGGTCAATAATGTTCGTGAGAAATCAAAATCCGACGTGGAACAGAAGATCCTAAGAGAAAAAGTTTTTGATCTATGTTACAGAAATAAAAGTCCATTTTTGGGAAAACAGAATTTTCCCGACAAATATACAGTAACTGGCCGGTTAACTCCATGATACACATCAGCCAAAAGGGCAGGAGATAACATAAATCTCCCTGGTACCAAGTAAGTTACATTACAGGACGTGATAAATAACTTATCAGGGTGGAGTTTAAGATCATACACTGAGAGACTAAACTAAAATAACAGTCTTCCCACAGCCGATGTCGTAGATTATTGAGCACCATTCGAATAGTCCAAATCGAGGTTGGAACTTCCTGAGGAAAGGGTCAAACCACGTTGACGACCAACCACGGACACTGCACCGTGAATTGTAGCAACCAAATTAGCTAGGAATTGTATCGTCACCTGATTAGGGCATTATGTAACCTGATCAGTACACACATACAGTAAACCAGCGATTCCCTGTGACAAACGTTGGTGGATGGGATCAACGCAGTTGGAAAACTCCTAATGCATCATTGTGCCATTGACTACCAGGACAGGCAACTGCAAATTTAGTGCAGAAACATTTTGAGGACGAGTCACGGATTACTTTCATTCAGGTCATTCGTATCGAATCAATGGCTTGTAAATGTCTAAAAATATAAACGAACCAGTTCCCGGCGAAAAGAAACGCACAGATCGATACCGAGAGACAACTTGATTTTGACAGACTGCGTTTGGGTATAAAGTGATAACCATACCAATCAGTTGTGCGTATAACGGTCAAATTTGGCAATCAACAGTGTGAAGTTAACTGAACACCATGTAGCTGTCCGGTGGACTGAAGCCACGAACAGTGGTTTTTTCAGAAAGGTACAGATGAAGGCAGCAAACGAAGAATGAAAGTAACAGTTATGACCTTTAGGAAATGAATTTTTCAAATAGTGATACAAATGTTGTTTAAAGAGATTTTTCGTTACTACAACGTCCAGAGTGCACGTTTTACGAACAAAACTGCTTGAACTTGATACACAGACCAGAACATACGAAGTTTAATTAGAGGAAATTCAATTGCAGTGACGAAGTCCACAAAGATAACAAACAAGGCCACTGGACTATCTAGACATGCATACTCTGGGATGAGATCAGTAAAAAGTTACGCTTCAGAATAATAAATGCATTAGTAGACTTCTGACAGGCGACGGAGGAAAGATTAAATTCCAATTACTCTACTTGTTTTGGAGGACACACGCAAACTCCGTGCAGAAGAAAAACATGAGGGTTGATGTGCGCATAAAAATTTCTCCATTGTGCACACCACCCGGGAGATTCTGCGTATCACTCTTTGGGGTTAAACTAAAAGTAGCTCCTCCTTATGTAAGATATCCGCACCAAATTTAGTACGAATAAAGTAACGCTGTTTGGGCGTCGTGTTTAGCATGTTAATGAAAAACGGATTGAGAAAAACACAACGTTATGAGCAAGTTGTAATAATCTACGTTTTAACCACCTCGAGTGGCCTTCCTTGGAAGTGTTGTTGTTGTTCGATTACAACAATCCTGCGGAAGGCCACCCGAGTTGGTTGAAACGGAGAGTATTACAACTTTCTCATAACGTTGTGTTATTCTCAATCTGTTTTTCAATAGCTCTTCCTTAATCTTGAGCACCTACAGGGATTGACAAATCAGAATAAGAGCAGACTACGACCACTGTAAACATCTTGTTATCTTTCGTACGCCCAAGTGTATATGACCCAAGATTAAAATCTAGCCATCTCCTAAACTTACTAAACACTGTACACAGTAGGATGACAGAGTTAGCGATAACTTAGTTTAAGTTAATTTCTTTATATATGAGTCCAGAGTGAATGCTCATCCAACATTGAATTAGTGACCTATTAGTGCGGCGCACATCCCGATGTGTGTGGGCTTCTTTCAGCGCACGATCACCATAAAGCAGACTCAACTCCTGTGTTGTGCACGGAAACGACTGGAGGTCGAAAGAAATACACACTCACGGAGTGGTTGTCCTATGGAATTGTAGCCTTTACTTGTGTAACTAACTTCCTGAGAATAAATGCGTTGAACAATCGATCATTATTATGATCCATTAGTTAGACCCGAAAAAAGTACACTGTGAGAAGGGGCGCGGTTAAAAATTTTGGGTAGCATGGCAGCAAACAACGCATGCAGTTTGATTAGCTGGCAAACATTTTTAAGTGTTTCTCCCGCTTGGTACAAGGTGACCGCCGCAAGTAGATCAGTCCTAAATAAGGCTGATCGAGGCAGGAAACAGGGAATTTGTAGCAAAGTGACCAGCCGGCTACTTCACAACTTTGGTTTTGAGCTGCACCCACAGTGCTGTTGCTCACTTTGCATTTGGCCCTGACGGCAGGTTACGAAACTGTAGAACACAGTATTGGGGCATTAAGGTATGAAAGGATGAAATAAACAGAGAAAATTTACAATGAGAAGTGAACAGTCTTGCGAACATAGGCTGGCCATCGTCTGAAAAACTGTCATGTTTGAGGACGTTTCTAACCAGCGAAGTGGATGGTCATGTCGTCCCCAATTTGGCAAATTCAAATTCGCAGCTTTTCACAGCAAAGTAGGCAAGGTTTTTACGGTCCACGCCTGAATTTATTCAACAAGGAATAAGTGATATACTAGGCATCAACCTTCTCATCAGGTGTAGAATCTCTTGTTTTTGGAGCTTATTTCATAGATGAATAACAACTGAACAACACCAATATAAGATCATTCTTAACAGACACGATCGACACCCGTGAACTACCTTTGAATACCAAGTATCATTACTGAGATGTCAACCTGATCGACTGGTGTACGATAGCATAACTAATTAAAGCCGGTGGCAATGAATTCTATTAAACTTAACGGGTAATGTAAACTAGGCACTACAGATATCAAAAGCAGGATTTTCCTCATTCAAACTTCAATAGTGTAATCAAAAACGTTAATACGCACGATTTACGGTCATGGAAAACTCACCTACTTACTATCAAGTGTCCACTTGATAACATGCAGATAAGTCAGTCAAACTATAAATATAGTCTAGAGAACACTTAGAAAGACGACACAAAAGCTGCATACAGTGATATGTCAATTAGCAATTCAATTCGTCCTGCCTGAAAATAGCTCAGCTAAGCTGGCCGATCAGGAAAACATGACAGAAAGTCTCAGGGAACCAAACGAGTGATTGCACTCAAGTATGGCATTGAACATGTACCAACTGGAACAGACCACGTCTGTACTTGATGCGTACGTTGCACGGTGCAATCGCGCCATGACTACTGTGGCAGGATCGGTTATGTTATCCACATGATCCCCTTCAAAAGTTAAAAATGAACCTTAAGCTGCCCACAGTAAAGTCGCAGTACACACCAAGAGTACTGTTGGCATTTCACAATTCTGAACTTCTGGTAGACACCATCAACACTTCGGACACACAGTATGGGATGGGCGCAAGCGCAAACAGCCAGCTAGCACACAGAGGATGACTCAGTTGAACTGTCTCAAACTTGGGTATAAAAAGTTAAGACGAGAACTAAAGGTTTGATCAGTGTGGGAGAAAAGAAACAGAGTGGACACATTTTGTGGGCATCCTCTTCAGTGAAAGAGTGAGCCTTACAAAAAAAAGCCTACTTGCTGAGTCAGACGTGGTTTTTCAAAGATAATAATGAAGAAATCGAGAGGATACGACACTCAAGAATAGAACCAGAAGTGAAAGTATGCGTTTAAGCGAAACTTGGACTAGGGGTGCTTTTAAATCAGGTCGAATCTCCGTGGCTTAGTTGATTATAAAATATCACTACTGTTAAAATTGGTCGTATATATGGGCTCCACAGTGTGCGATGATGGATCGAATGATGACACTGAAAAAGAGAGAGAGGAAATATATTCTGCTGAAGTACGAATTTGTACAAAAGTGTAACCACAACAAGACACCATATTCGGTTCAAAAAGAATGAATACGGGTTAACCAATTGGAACAAGGGAAATTGTGTTGTGAAATGAGCACAATGAATAACCCACCCATGAAATCAAATCACTCAGAAAACAAATCCGTGGATTCGCCATCACCATAGCATGTTCGGTCACGATCCGTCTGGACCACAACACATTCCTGAACCCAATCGTCTGAGTCTGTCCAACAAGAATTAATGCAACTGAATACCAAGACCGTTGTGATTTTCAGCAGCCAATCAGGATCAAGGTCATCCCCACACAAATCGTATGGCGGTATCGATGCCCCGTGTTGAGGGTCAGGTGGTTTTAATCTGAGGGAGTTGTTGACTGCGGAGAAAATCTGCAATTCAAAAGTCCTTGAGGACTTGCAACGTGGACAGGTCAGATGCTGTTGTAGCTGTACGGGAGGAGGGCCGTTGAAAACGGGCGTTCCAGACCAAAAATAACGCACGTCTTCACATCCATATTCGCCCCTCGTTGATAAATGGGTAACCAGAGTGCCAGAGAAGGCATGTTCCATGGTGTTGTCGTCTTCGTCCATAAACGCTTGTTCAAGTTCCGCTGCCTGAGACAAGAGGGTGAAGGCAGACGACCTGGTGGTTGAGGCCGTCTCGATGGAACTGTCAATTGTTTCGGTTTTGCCAACGTCATCAGAAGCATCTGTGTCCTCATACACATCAATAAATGAGCATATGAAAGGGCCAGGAAGAGTGGTTGATGCCTTGAAAGCAACAGAAAAAAGATAGTGAGGTAGATGGTTTTGGCTCGTTGAGACAATATAAGAAGGCAAACTCTTGAAGTCATCACGCCAGTTCCATTGCTAAGATAAAGGAAAACCATCAAGCCCGTGAAACATGCAGAAAGAACGTTGGTGGAATGTTTGAGTGATACCAATACGGCATTCCACCCCTTGAACCATTTAGTAGGTAAACCGACAGTGCGGTGGGTCAGTAGCTTAGTCTAAATGTGAGATCTCTAAGATCCTAAGTGAAGCCTGGTAAATGAGCTGGGGGAACGCGCGTGGTTCAAATCCAGCTGAAGACCAGACTCTTCGGTAACCGATCACACAGAACCCAGAAAATCTTTCATAGTACTCGTCAGGAATACCATTGCGCTGAACAGGATAAACTCCAGCGAGAATTCACTTAGGAACAGAGCTGTTATGAACGACTAAGGAGGACGTTAGCGATCGAAAAGCGATTCGGGAGCTCAACATTAAGGCCCCAAATCTTAGAATCTGACAGTCGCCAGAGAGAGATTTCCTCTTCAACAAAAATGCAATTAATTTTCAAAGAACAGCAAAAAAAAGTGCGAAGGAAAGATTAATCGTGACAGAATCATAGTTTTCATTTAAAAACGACTGCATGAAATGCTGCACAATAAAATAATGTACTGCTGGTGACAAGAATAATACTTCTAAAGAAACTTTAGGTTAGCAGATGTATCCATTAACACAAGTGGGTTCAGCGATTAATCAGAAATATGGAACTAACAATGAATCCGGATGTGCGGCGAAAGGATGAAAGAAAGCATATTTCCGGACATCACGGGTACTTAATCAAATGAAGCAGCGGGGACAATTATTACTGCCAAATTCTGGAGCGATCAAAATAGTTCCCATCATACAAGCCGATTGGTTTCGACCGCATGTGCCGTTGACCAACCTCCCGCACCTTGTTTTGTCCAACAATTGTACCTGCGCCCAAAGTTTAGCACTACATAAACGACAACAAATGAAGTTTACAGACTGCCCCACAACAGTTCGAGCGATTGGCCGCACATAATGTCATAGAGACCTTATCACATCACACCAATCTGAAAATGCATGAAAAAAAGTATGACGTAACTTGATCCAAGTCAGTTGGCTTTGTAAATTGGCTGGTTCGGTCAGCTCATCTCGTGTAATACGTGCTGGCTACTGTAGTACTGCTTTTCTTATTAACATATTCTTGTTGTTACTAGGGGGGGCTTACAAAACCGTAACAACGACGATCGACGCCCCCTGGAGAAATCGTATTAAAACCCCAAATAATTGTGTTGGATGCGACAATCTACGATAGTATAAATTAACCGGTTAAAAACTGACCCTTTGAAATAGAAACGACGGTGTGATGATAAGGTTATGAGCGTCAGTCCAATTCGGAATTAGGTTAACTCGCAATAAGACATGATTGGTTGCCATACAAACTGGTGTAAATAACGCAATCAATTGACCAACCACGTATTCGTCATTTCACGATTACGTTAGGAATAACATACACATATACATGCACCTTTTAGGTCGACTTCCGTGCGCGTCTACGACGAACACGCTAAGTCAGTCATATACATTCTTTAACATAAAGCAGGTGGCTAAAACCCAGAAGTACTAACCAATCAGACACTTCAAACACACTCGGCGTTTTATGGATTTTAATTAACTTGGCATGATGACATAATACGCAACAAAACGATCAATCCTTTCTATAGCAAAATTCTTGTTTCACAAAATCAATCACAAGTAACACTAGTCAGGTGCATGTACTGGGTGTTACTACCATAATTGTATATACAGATCAGGTCAAAACAAATAGACTGACCCTATGTTCAAGTGTTAAAACTTTGTTTATGTGCATACGACTCAGCGATATTAGTAAACAGTCACAGCAAGATGATTAGTAGCTTAGTCCACGGATATGCACAACGTTGATGTTTTGTAGGAAAATGTGCACCAAATAAATCCCGGACGGACGTTTCACGATATCATTAGGCGTTCATTTTTCGGAGCAACAAACGCTAGTACAAAATATGGAAATAAAAATGCGTCTGAGCAAACTTCAAACATTGTTCGTAGTGTTGTTTGTGCAAACAGGATTGAAGTTCTGTAAGCACCTGCCTTAAAGCAGGTATTCTCATTTGCGAACAAACTAACAAAAATTCTCTGTATCATGCGCAAGAAAAGACTACCGTCCTTTATAAAAGTGACAAGGAAGTAAATGGACTTCGTACAAAAGAGGGTGACTGGTTAAAACTTGACGGGTCTAAACAAGGACAAAAAGCTGGTGTGAAGCGTTGGTTTGAGGTGGAGATCATGAACTATTATGATCACTTTTTTGTGTCCTTGTGGCTGCGAGCACCGCATACTGACCATCCAAAACAGACTGTCCACCTGAACTAATGGAGCTTCAGGATAAACAGCCATCTTACTTGATGGCGGGATCTTTCCGACCACTCCAATCTCCACTTGAAATTTCGGGGAGCTCAAATTTGAGACCTTCACAGCTGTCGTTATATCGGCCGGACTTGCACGAAAGCTAACTGTGTTATAATGATATGTGAGTGAGTGATAGTTATTGAAGATATAGTTGTAGAAAATAAGCGAGCGAAGATTCGTACAAGCACTCGAACGCGAATAACTTCGAACAAGTCATAGCGTTCGGTAAAAGCTTGAGAGCAAATCCAAACGCGATGGTGAGCTATGCGCATTTAGCTACTTAAATGAGAATTAATCCTCAAAGTACGAAAAAATCTAACCACGAGCATCATTACTTGAAAAATTATTAATCAAAGTATTAGGGGTAGTAGCTGAAAACCAGTTGTTTGTGTAAATGCCCAAACCCAATCTTCTTCGTCCTTTGACAACTTCAGACTTAATTGCAAACATTTTCGAAAAAACCTGTAAACACGACAAATCTGAAAAAGTTGCAACCCCCGATTCACCAAGACATACACGTTTGTTCGAAATTTTAGCTCCGTACGCAAAAATCGGGCAAACGAACTAAGAAGTACCTGAAAACTTCTACTTGAAATGGTGAGAGAAACTATAGCAAACTCTGCAATTCCGGAAACCGACTTGGATCACTTGATGTGTCAGTTTGGGAATCGTTTAAGACGCCGTGAATTTCTAAGATGTTACACTAATGACAACTACCTCTATGTGAAAGAAAGCTCATTCACATCGAACAACAGTTCCGGAAACATTGTTGTGCCATTGCAACAAGTGTAACAAACCAGTCAACAGATTTTGTTTTTGAACGTGCTTCATAGGTCACCTGATACACCCAAAAATGTCCGTTTTCCAACTATGCTCCGTAACGAATCGATTGGCTGAACGTTCGCCGGCACCGTGAACGTGAATCAATAGGAACGAAAAGGTGCCGTCTCAACAAACCACACCGCGACAAACGCTGATATGGATTGCGCAAATTGTAAACACCATGTGTAAAATAACCCTTTATGTGAGGCGTGCAAGAAAGTTGAAACCTCATCTACGACACTAAAATACACAGCTGAGTGTTGATCTCGCATTAATAAACTTAAAGAGGAAATTCGCAGTCACACATGTCAGTAGCGTTAAATTCAGCTGGAAAACGTAGATGGGGACAAGGTCATTACAGAAATCAACTATCTGACTAGGATCTGGTGACAAGGGATTAGATGGTAAACACTGCTACCGGCTTGAAATAGTTATAACTTGAATGTGATTTTGCGGAAATTCAAAAATGATACACAAAACCACAAAATATGCAGCCCTATTAAACAATAAAGATTTCGTTAAAGCCCAAGGCGGCAACTAACATCCAATGTATTTTAACGATAGTGAAATAGAAAATAGAAGGAAATGCACATCATCGAGGCAAACAGAATCCCACTGTAAAAATTACCCGAAATAGATCATGCGACTTACAGAATATCAACCTCAAAGGTGCGTATTTTATCTATAGGTGATAATTGTGGAGGTCTCACGTGAAATATACACACATCAATTCGATTGCACTGCACACGGGATCTGAGACCTGAAAAACTTCTTTTGCATTGTTTATGGAAATAGAAACACCACCAGCAATCAAATGTTGATCCGATATTGTCAATCAAACAAGTGGAACTCAAACAAACAAGTGGACTGTCAGGCAGATAGTGTTTTGGAGGTCCGGCAAACTGAGCCGAGTTTTGTGATCGGTAACCATTGCTAGTGCGATCAAACTCAGCACGTGGTAGTCCACTATTTAGTAGGATCCAAGATGGATGACGAACTGGTTTAAATGAAAAGGCTGATGAATCGATACAGAATGGGAATTGCGTCTACTTGCCATTTTACAGCTGATCAATAAGCTGGGTAAAACTATCTGCTCTTGTGATAACATCCATCGAGTTGGCCTTCTGGGATTGCTCAATGCTCAGTTAGTCGGGGCACACAAGGAAGCAACAGACATGTACGTAATATGGTCAAGCATCTCAGGAATAACGCGTGATTTGCAACATTTTGCAATATGGCGTATGTGACAATAACTGAGTCTACGAGAAAATGAAGCACAACTAACCCGATTGGTGCAATAAAGTTTGTTCAAAAATAAGATCTTACAAGTGTATCTAGAAAATACGTTGTTAATATGGACAGTACTGAAGGATAATAACCGAAAATTGTGAGATCGCTTTGAGGAACGCCGGAAAGTGAAACAGGAAATTCAGCTTGAGTAGTCGAACACCTTGGTAATAGGTCCAGTAGAAATAAGCTAGCTTTAGACGCTCGTCACAAGTTGAAACTAAGAGTATTTTAAAAAGTGCAAAGAAAAGAAATGGGTCAACTAGACAGATCTGCAAAAAGAAAACTAAGATTGTAGATAATGAGCCACGATTGACGTAAATTAACTGCCCGAAGTTCTAGTGCCAAAACCAGAGGGTTGAACATGCCAATAAAGTTTGGCGAAACCCTCCTCACCAGGAACAACAAATCACAAGTACTGAAGAAAACGTAAGAAAACAAACGAGTAAGAAGTGATTTGGAGAAAACGGTTTTAGTAATCGCGATGGTTAGCAATCATCCAATTCTTTGGTTCCACTGAAAACTACTAGAAAGAGGAGCAACACGCCAGTTTATTCTAAACCACAAACGACAGGACCAGGACAGGTAATTGCCCACAATTTGACTATTACTCGACCTGGTGTTTGTAGCTCTGTTCAATAAAATCTGATATGTTACAGAGTTACATAAACCAGTTTACTAGTTCCAGACAGCTTTTTCCGTTAGCGAAAATATTCCGCATAGAACGGCATATTATTCAATTCCAACTAAGGTCAGTAAATCGCCTCATTGCTCACGTGGTGTCGGTATCACACAAGAACAATGCCGCATAGACAACGGACATCATCGATGCAGGGTAGTCAGGCTAAGTGATCGCGGAGCAGTACTCCGTGCACAGACGTATTACATATTCTAACCTTCAACGAAAAGTGAATCACGCGCTAGCACCAGAGTTATCTCACACCGATAAACGGCAACTGATCTTTAGAGGTGAGTAAAGAGGTATCTTCTCCAACACAACCACCAAATGTTACACAACAATTCTAAGGTAAATATGACTTTCAACCAAATCCAGATTACCCCCACCGAAGAAAAACGCAGACACAGACTACTAACAACTTTTAAAGCACATACTCAGTGACGATGTGGTCTAACACGTTTTGGAGTGTCTGCGTTATTATGAAGAGAAGCAACGTCACGCATAGCCTGAGCTCACGGATTGGAGGAAGCATGCAGAAACCAAAACAGATGGCACCGTGATCAGACAACCGACACAATTTAAATACGATATCTAGATAGCGCCTAGTGACAGATTTCAGTCGTCCAATAGAATGACAGCAAGTCTACTAGCAAGATCCCTTCGATAACTGGCTATTGCAACTGGATCGGATAACCCATGTGCATGTAGCCGTTCCATCATGCTTCCAGAGACACCACCAAGAGATGTAAGCACTTTGACACAAAATAACGTGCCGATATTTTCGAGGAAGGTCAACTAACATAAACGGAAATCAAACACTCTGCTTCAATGTTTGTACTAACCCTGATGAAATCAATGTGGGTCCTCGTCTGAGGCGAAAAAGCAGGAGGTCAGGTAGTGGAACACTTCCAGCAAGAGAAGGTTTGTGTTGGCGAGCAATACAGGGTAACGTGATTTACAGTACCCGGGGAGGTGAAGACAAAACTTCGCGTCAGAAGCAGATAGGGATGTCAAGTCGAATAAACAGCAACGATCGTGAATGGCTTTTCCGAGACGTGGCATGCAGGAGCGAAGGTCTCTATGGTAAGCGTTAGCATGGGTTATTGTCTTGTACGCACTAGTGTAAACACTCAGAAGCCGTTACAACCTAAGAAGCCAAAGAAGTAGGGTCATAGTAGATCTCATAAGTAGGACAGTAGAGCAAAACACAGAATTCGCAATCCATTGAGAGGCAACGGTCAATATAAATGCTTATACATCATTCAGAGGGAACCCGTTATCCACGGTGCTCGGAGCCATACTCGTGCGAAATTGTCAGATTTCTGCCTGTTGGTATGCCTGGCATGAGTCACTAGTACTGGGATAAGCATACCATCCAGTATGGCCGTCACGCCGCGTCAAAGTCCAGTCTCTTCGTGACGAAGCCCTTCCACTATCTGAGTCGTTGTACTTACCTGACTAGTTCACGTTGGTCCACAGATGCCTAATCATAGTCGGTTCACACGAAGTGTTTGTGGATCAAAGTAGGAGTAAACTCGAAGTACTTGGTACCTTTAATATATTCATATAGTGAAGTCAGAAAACGTAGGTGGTGAGATCACTCAATCAATTCGTGCAATCCCAGCAATTAAAACACATGCAAACTGAGATGGAACAGAATGAAGTCAATTCAACTTTCACTGGAACAGCAAAGGTGGGTAATCCCCACTGAGGCAAACTCAACATTACGGTTGGTTGCTTCTGTGTACAAGGGTCACCATCAATAATAACTTTGAGATATAAAAAATGGAGTTTTTATTAACAGATCAGACCAACATACCAGTCTTCAGAATCACCACGACAACCGGCCATTAACATCTTAAGTCACCGGGTTAATCAGTCGTTCTAGAACCTGCCCACCAACTGTTGCACAATGAATTTTGTCACTGCGTCCTAGGTAACCGTACCTGCAGTTACATATGAAGTTATTTAGATATATAGGTATTAATTTCGGTGCATCAGTAGGTAGAGTTGCCGTTGACACAGTCACACAACCAAACCGGACCCTGACGCGATGTGACAGCTTGCTCATCTCGATTGCCTACTGAGCCAAACTGGACGGTGTTGTGACCACACCAACAGAGTCACCAAGTAGGCCAATTGGTAGAGATCTCACAACCCACGGTCTCCTGATCCTCCAGGTTGGAGGTTGAAAGAGGGTTGGCATTTATTTTCCCGAAAAATGTACCAGTTCTGGTACACCGCCACCTACCCGCTGCCTTGTGGTATAGGTTTTTGAGCCAAAGGCTTTGGTTGAGAACCCTAATCGTTCTCCTGTCTAGGTCTGGGTGTCCCACATACAAACATAAATAATCACAACACCACTAATTCCATACTGCATCGACCGTCTCGTACTATAAACCGGGTCGTCATACCTGCTGCATACAGCAGGGTGGATGGAGGAAAACATGCTACTGCTGACCCCTCCCCTAATCTTCCATCAAATTTGGCTCTTAAGACCCTCCCGACATCCATTTCTGACAACTACACTACAGGTCCCACAACAGACATTGCTACTCACAGTAACACTGATCCGGTAAGTTACCTCTTACCATTCAGCTGCAGGTATCCCCCGATTTTCGCTTAGAATTGGAATACGAATTAATATAGATGCCCTCAACGTTCGTATCTTGGAATAGATGTCAGCAGGTCGCTCTCGCACGAACGTCAAACTCGTCAAATGTCGATGCTTGCCGTATCTTGGACAGCAGTCAGTATACAGAACTAAAGCACCGGTATTGGTTATATACTCCAGCTGACTCCACGGCCGTCGTTACCGGCCAGGCTGGAGTAGGCACAGTCCTCAGCACGACAGCCACAGCCGCACTAGTACACTGTATTCCTGTTAACAGTAAACATTGTGCCGTCCACATGAAAGGTTCTATTAAGGTCAGCTCCAGACAGAAGATTTAAAGAAACCTGCTCACTGTGTCTGCTTACGCTCTCACTAAGTGTAGTGACGTCAGCGTCAAAGACGTGTTTTACTCGGATCTGGTAGCTATCTTTCGGTTGACACGTGGCTAAGATATAGTCATTCTGGCCGGAGATATGAGCACCCGAGTCGGCCGCATCTCGTCAAGATGGCATGTTTGGGATAGCATCACATCGCTCAGATAATGGCCAGCGATTGTTGAAAGTGTGAGCTGGGCACAAGCTATTTTCAGCTAGCACCCCTTTTACGCATCGCGCACGCCATTGCTATGGTTGGCGCCCGCTTTCTTCGAATCAGGCCTAGTCTCAGATAGACCACACAGCCGTTAGTCATAGGTGGTCGGGTTCCATTCAAGACTGCCGTTCTTACTGAGGCACGTACGTGGATTCAGATAATGCGTTGGTGCGTTGCCGTTTCGTCCTTACTTTCGCTCAGCAACGATCCCACCGACAGCATCGACTAGCTATTGAGAAACTGGCTTTACCATTGGTAAAGCATAGGTACCAAATCAGTTTGAAAGCTGCTTTATTAGCTCTCGCTCTAGAGAACACATACTGAACTCAAATCTCGCAGGGTACTCATGAAGCAGGTACTGCAGCATGCGGCACGGGGGTAGATGGGTTGAACAGACACTGGATCTTTGAAAAATCCGTGGGGTTATTAGAAGCCACGCGGAACATTCCTCCTGGCAGTTTACACAAGTCTAGAAGATATATCCGTAGGTAAATGAAACGTAGCTTAAAGGTTGGTCGTGAGGCTTCGTAAGTGGAAAAAGCTAAGGAAATGGAAACCGTCTTTGCATCAGGGAACACTAGCAGACTCTTCAAGCTTAGATGGTTAGGCCACGTATTAGGGATTCCAGTTAGTCGCCTGACACACCGTGCACTGTTTGTCAACGCTGCGGCCGATTGGTGCAAGTTGCGAGGTGTACGAATGGTGAATTGGCGTGAACAAATGAAATCGTCCACGAAATGCTTGGTCACTGTAGACCGGGCTCGTCTCCCGAGCTGAAACCCTCGCGACTCACAGAGTCGGTGGCTTGAGACGTTAGGTGAGATGGCGTCTAACCGAGCTCAGTGGCGTGAATGTTGTCGTTATTTGCCCGAGTTGTCTGCGACGTGAGTGAATCTAATGACACGGGGAAGTGAAAGCCACAAGGAAGCTGTCTTGTTGATGACGTCTTACTTTCACTCATAGCTCGGTTGTTTGTTTGCGAATTGTGGGCAGTTAAGCATCAATGTGAACCACTGATGTATCGCTGTCTATAACGATAGGTTGTACGAAATGATCCAGCGGTGGGGGTCTTCTCCAGGGCTCCGTTAGTGGCTTCTGGACGTAAATGATATTAGACAATAAGCTCTGGATGGTAACTTCAGTTCACAACTTAGGTCTTCGGGCTTCATTGAGTGGATTAAGAGTAAGTGAACAGGCTCAACAGCAAGGAGTTCGATACTTTGTGTCAACACTTACGGCAATGCTTTTACTGAACAAATGCAGCAGGTACACTGAATCAAAAAAGGAGAAAAAATCAGTATTGTGTGTACACAATTGGGGACGATTTCAGGGGCGGCGATTTACAAACAGAAGTAAAATTGCTACGGCAGTGAACAAATACTACGTCGCACATGGCTACTTATTAGTAGTATGTATATATGTGAAAAAACGAAGGACACAGTTCCAACGACGCGGGTCAGATTAACCACTAGCGCTTGGCGAACTCCGCGAGCTACATTTCACAATCAGAGTGTTATCTCTTCGCTAGAACCGCTGAAGGATTTCAAAGCGATTGCCTAATAAGGTCACCTATCTCCTGAATTAATCTGATACCCAACTTCGCCAAACAGACTACCAGACACGTCCGAGTTCAACATCACCATCACCACAAATCACCACAGACAGCAAAACATCAATGGGCTCACATTGATAATTAACTGCCACAACCATGAAGAATGAAGAAATTAAACGCTCTGTAGAAAGAGAGTAGGGAGAAAGAAGGGGAGGGGAATGGACCTAACTACTAAAAATAGCTATGTCTATATTCAAACATTCAACATCAAGGTGCCTACCCCTTGCAAACAAACAACCGAGCTATGAGTGAAAGTAAGACGTCATCAACAAGACAGCTTCCTTGTGGCTTTCACTTCCCCGTGTCATTAGATTCACTCACGTCGCAGACAACTCGGGCAAATAACGACAACATTCACGCCACTGAGCTCGGTTAGACGCCATCTCACCTAACGTCTCAAGCCACCGACTCTGTGAGTCGCGAGGGTTTCAGCTCGGGAGACGAGCCCGGTCTACAGTGACCAAGCATTTCGTGGACGATTTCATTTGTTCACGCCAATTCACCATTCGTACACCTCGCAACTTGCACCAATCGGCCGCAGCGTTGACAAACAGTGCACGGTGTGTCAGGCGACTAACTGGAATCCTTAATACATGACCTGACCATCTCAGTCCGTGCAAATATAAGGATTAAATGAAAAAAATCGTCTGACAATCAGTGCCAAACACCCCCCTTCTAACCTCCTCGTTGCTTACTCGCTGGTGCCAGCCGATAGGAGCGATTGAACGCAGAAATCGGTGATCAAATACTTGAAGATGGTTCACGCCTTCTATCCTGAGCAACCAGGTTTCGTTGGCGCATAAGTAATCCTGCCCTTACTGTTGTCTCATATACGCGGCCCATAAGCTTCAGCGAAATACCTCTCTGCCGCCATGGGTGTCTCGGATTGGCGAACACTGTCCTAGCCTTAGAGATACGCGCTTGTTTTGTTCCCTATATCTCGGCCGTCGCTGATGCAGCTTCCCAAATATACAAACCGATCAACAATTTTCATGACTTCATTACTTAACATCAAATCCACATTATCAAAACAATCTTGCAGAACCACTTTGCATTTTGGAGCCGTACAGCGCATTCCGAAGTACTCAAGAGAGCGCGAAATAGCGTTTAGCCTTGTTTGTGCTGCTTGAAAGTTGTCAAACAGAAGCACCATGTCGTCAGTATGATGAAGATTATGCAGTCTTTCACCAGGTGGGAGGTCCACGCCGGCATATTATGAGTGCCGGAGGCAATCCTTCGTTGTTTCGTCGATGACGCATCTTTATAGTGGAGAAATAGTGACTTGTCCTGCGGCACGCATGACGCTGCCTCACAGTTGAACAGAGAGTAGAAGTGTGATCTATACATCCCCGCCCAGGGCGAAACCCTGCCTGTTCTTCCCTAATATTCACCTACTGAAATGCAGTGAGCCGAAGAAGTGGATAGCAAAACCCTAGAAGTGATTGGGGTCAAAGTAATTGCGTTCTATTGGACATCATTTTGCTACAAGACAGTTCATGGTGCCGATTCACAAGGCCGAAATTGGGATTTGTCTTTTGTTGGATTTATTCACATATATGCAGAGTTCAAGTGAGAAGCAGAAAAACGAAAGGCCGTTACAAAGTAGCCGAACGTGCGCGAACACAAAAGTTGCTGTTTGGTTGGCAGCCCAAAATTAGAAGGGATACTTTTACTTTGGAGGACACCTGGACATACTGACACATGGTAGTGAAACAGTCACTGACAATGTTGGAGCTAACAGACGCAATGGAACAGGAACCATTTACCTGTTGATATTTATGAGATTTCCTATCCCATACGGTATCTTCAGAATACTCCTCAATAAAGTCGTTTTCGTCTTCTAACTCTTCACCTCCAAGAGACCAATCACTTTCCAAACGTGACCCAGTCGGCAAGGAATCGATGTCTGCTTCCTGTGATCGGAACGCAGTCCAATTGAAACCTTCCAATTGGCAGCGCTTACGAAGACATACAAATAAGTACACACTTCGATGGTACCCCGAGTTTGCCAGTGGACAGTAAATTTGGGCAAAAAAACACATGTGGTGCCCACATGTTCGACAAATCAGTAAGTGGCCCGGAGGCAACGGAATGTTGCTAAATGAAATCAGAGAGCCGCCAACAAAGCTGTCGTATGCAGTAGGAGTAAATTTTGGATCGGGTTTGGAAGCATAGCCGACAAGAGCCATTTTCGTAGCGGAAGCTCCCCGGCGGAAATAATGAGTGAATCACAGGCAGCAATTACCTAAAGACAAAGAAAGTGCGAGAAGGATGACTTCGAAATAACAAGGTGGAACAATTGCCTGACACGATGAGAACAACTAAATAAGCGGCCGGATCTGAATTTACCACAGCTTCTGGACACTTAATTGACTCAAAAAACACTAAAACGTTTTCGCTTCTCCTATTCCACCGAAGAGAGTGGACCGATTGGATTTGGTGTTAATGAAGATAAAGAAGGTGGTGAACATTATGTTCAAATTTGGGAGAAAAATCATTAACAGCTTATAGAAAAAAAACCATGCGGCCATGATGAACCTGAATGTAAATGGAACTATAAACATTTGTGGTGGTCTTACGTAGTAAATGTCAAACATAAGACCAACATTAACTCACATACATGGTTTTGTTCCTGTGGTTTCCGTGACGGTGACATCACGCTGATTAGTCCTACAGCAAATAGGTCGATAGGGTGAGGCTCGTCACAGTCTTATCCATTCCACAGTGAGCCGTGAAAGTGCGGAAGTCAACGGTCTCGATTCGTATTCTGGTCATCACCGGAAGACATCTCTGTGGCACCACCCGGACGCAGTTGCACACTTAAACACAGAGAACACCGTCTCACCATGCCTTCACTTAGGCAGAATCGGAGAGACTCCGTGGAAATACAGCAAAGTGTTCAGCCGGTGCTTATATTCTAGATCTACGACGAAACCGTCAAACTGGCAAAGCAGAAGCCCAATGGTCTGCAACCAGTTATTTTAAAACAGTGTGGAAGCTGGTTGATAAGGTTTTCCAAACTGCAAGCGTTTATAACACCCCCAAGAAGTTACCAGAAGTCAATAGTCATGAATAAAAGATCATCCCAACACTCTGTTCGAGAAGTCATTGCTAGGCTTCAGTTTGAATCAATTAAGTTGTGTCTAAAACTGCTATGTAGAGAACACTCACCAGTGGCAACCATACAACTAGAAGAAAAATGAAGCCTAGTTCGAATGTATGAGGTGAAAATTGGTTCTCGGAATCCCTATACCTGAACTTAAACCATCGATATTAAAGTGCTCAAATCTCATAAAAAGAGTTGAAAGTGAGAGTATGACGGTGTATGCAAAAAAGCTCTTTTACCGTCCTCATTGTCTCCCTTCGTTAAGTAACAATACTTCACAGACAACTATCTCAAACAACAGCAGCATTCAGATAACCGAATTCCAATTGGCAACCACATCCCTCACTACATCTAGTCAACGACAGAGCGGGCAACGACAGACTCAACCAGATAGACCAACGCGATCCGTCTTTCTTAAGTAAATTATCACCATCTACTTCGCCAGCAGAAATAGCGCACTGACATATTGTAGCGAGAAGACGTCAAATAAAGCACAACCTTTATTGTCCAAATCGCCAGTCACATGCAACGCGCGCTCTCTCGTTTATGAGTCACAATTCCAACCCGCAACACCCCCCGGTTTCCGTTCTCACGTCGTGTGCACTTCTGACCGGTTTACGTGCGCGATCAGCGCATTCTATCGGGGGGTTTCCCGCGTGCCAATCCTCGTCTGTTTGTCCGATTTCCTTGCGCGATGGCTCGTCCGGCTGCTCGTGATGTCCGCCATCCACCCAATGTTGGCCTTGACCGTATTCCAACAACGTGTCGAGATGTTCCTCTAAATGTTGGAAAAACCACGCCTCCGATCTGGCCGTCTGTCGTATTTCGCCTGCCCTGCCTCGCCCGTTGGTCCGATCCAGTCGAGCGATGACTCATCCGG
>QNGE01002276.1:96363-111350 GCA_008508345.1 Paragonimus westermani | reverse complement strand
CGACAGAACTGGTCCATCTGACCTCCGACAAACAGGCTACATGTGCTTATCGATTCTGTATCCCCAGAAACTAGATCAGGTCTCCGTGAGCTGCTTGGTGTTCCAACAGCGTGATCGCACCCAGAAAGCTTCGAGAATGTAGGTTGTATTTTGACACCCACTCAAAATCTGTCATAAACCGAAGGCGAAACCTTGCAACTTGTTCGACTGTAGTCGACGTCACAAGTGACTGAGAGTATAGGCTCGTTATACAGAACACTGTCGATTTGATACCATTCCGCGCTGTCTCTCCCTGGTGAGTGTAAACCAGGACAGACGTGATCGCAGCCTCTCGGCTTGACAGTGAACATCGCGGAGCGCATACAAAATGTTCGCCTCACCGAGGTCCTGTGCTCTCCTCGAGAGGGCGAATAATTTTGTGAAGGTCAATTTTGGTGGATTCTGTTACTGGTGTACATGTAACTAGACAAATGCCATAAGTAACAACTAGATATAATGATTCGGTTTTGTGTTACAAACCAACGCGAGAATCAGTGTGTACTTTGTATCCGCGTCGAAGTGAACCGCAGTGAATCGGATGAAACTGCTGATGGATGTTGATGCCGCGCCTTGTGTGTTGGCCAGATGTGAGAAGGTCGTCAACCCGGTCCACCTTCAGCTGAACAACACCGAATGTTCAGTCCGATACATCCTACCGTACATCGCGCTGTGGTACCCATTACTCTTTTCAGAACTATTCAACACAATTATGATAACTCGTCGACTGCCCCATTCCATCATATCACTCATAATTGAATCAAATTATCTTAATGATGTAATGTCAAAATTCGCCGTCAAATTTCGCAGGACCGAATGACGATGTGCTTGCGAATTACGGCATTTACACTACCTCACGTCTACCCGAAATTATGTTGAGTATCTATATGTTCTCCACTGCGGTCTTGAAAATCCGTTGCATCTCGTCAAAATTTTGGTGAAATTCTCCAAAATATTTCACAACAATTTGATAACAAATTCAAACGATTTGAACCTCTTACGGAACTCTGTCGTGTGAACACTGCAGCTTCCGATTCAATCCCTGGTAGAGTCTTGAATCACTCATATGCTTGATTCTAATGGCTCCACGTCAGATAGCTACGGATGTTGTCTAGTTTGCCACTGTGACTCGCATAACCACTCATCACGTCAACGCAAGAACTAGTACACTATGAATTCCGTTCAATCAATATGGTGAATTGAAGTTAAACATTAAACTGACGCATGTCCAGATGAGACCAAACGCATTGTTTGCAGGTCACGCANACCAGCTTGTGTAGCCCATTCCCCGTCGCAGACGAAGTGGTCTTCTATGATTCATCACACAGTTTGATGGCCTGTGAAAGAGAAGAAACATCACACAAAGTGGAATCCAATTATGACCATGGAAATGAATGTTCTCGTTACAAACTACAAGCAGCCGATCGCAACTAATCGATCGTAACTTGAAATGTCTCCTGCTGGAACATTTGATCAGACTTCCACAGTTCTATCGGTTGCGGTTATGGCAGTGTCAAATGGATTGTTCATTCACATGCATTCAGTAGTGACGTAGAAAGTAGCCGGAACAATAGAGTAGGCTGGAACAATGCAAGTGATACCTTCACTTATCAGTACCACTGATCCGAGCATGGTTTGGTGAAGGAGTTCACGCTCATATGGCAACGCGTGATTGGGTGGTGAGTGCGACAACTGTGTATTCGGTTTGTTTTGACCGCAGTAATATTTTGTGTCTAACCACAGTGTTCTCCTGTTTGCGGATCACGCATTATCCTCTGAATCTATGGCTGCCTTCAAACTGGTGACTAGCTATTGTGTAGTCATTGAAATTAAAGTTATCAGTGTCATCTGCCGAGGAGCATTTCTGTTGGAAATGCTCCTCGATTGCACGTCACAAACGTCAGGACTACTCCATTCGATTGACACTTTTACCCGTTCAGAACACTCCATGTCCCCACCAACTTGGGGCAGAATCCGGGGGTTTCCAAAACCAACACGAAACAACGTTTTATGTGACATCCCACAGCAGATGTCTGATTAACTTCAAACGAAATGAAGTGCTAGACCCCAGTTTTGTTCTGCTTATAGCTCGTTTGTTGTGCTATCCTAGGCACGACCGGGATTTCAACTCCGGCCACGCTTACACCAACCAACCTCGTTGATCACTGCGCCATTGACTCCACATTAGGCACGACTGAATAATCAGTGTATGATTGGTCAGCACACGTGAACAACATACTATCAGATTCCGTGGATAGCTTTCCGGCAGTCTGCGAAACCAGGAATCCACCAAACATAGGTCAAGTTTATTCGAAGCAACCGACAACTGATAATGATATGGTAATAGTTGGGATGGACAAATTATTTGGAAAATGACGTGCTCTGCAGAAACCCTGTCGACCAGTGTAATTTCCTTTGCAATGCAACTCTGCACTTGCTGGCCGAGAATTCATCAAGCCCACTCGGTCAGACCTTCGAAATGCATAGATCACGATGAGTCGGTCATCGTGCACACTTCACCAAATACGTGGCTCATTGCCGCAAAGCACTAGGTGGATGGTTCATGGTGATCGAATGAACGTGGACATAAGCATTTGAGGGGGAACGCCCAGGGCGGTCTATATTTCATCTTTCAAATGGGACATATTTGCATGGTTGTGTGGTAGCTACGCGTCGGTGTGAAGCGCAAGTGTAACACTGACGGTACCAAACGCGATCACTGGCATTCGTCTCGCCTATCACAAAAGTTGACTTATTCTTCATCATCGTGACAAATGCCGGTTTATATCACATCCGGTGTTTACAGAACTGCAAAAGACTAGGGATCAAGTAGTGTAAGAACGTTGGACCACTCACCGTGCACAAAGCTTCAGGTTCCAAATCAGTTGCGAGGCGGACGACAAGAGGGTCGACAGATTTTTCAACAAATTTCACACACTGAAATGTATTCATGTAGAAGTCGTATGAACAACATTGACATGGAAACTAGGCGTTAAATGAATATGATATTATGTCTAGCTACGCGCTTACATCAGTTGTTATGATTCAGTCCGACTGGAATATAAGTTGACTCACTCCGTCTGACAATTCCTTCGCTGGGATCTTCTGACACAGTTCGACAATACGCCTCTCCACAACGCTGCGAGCCTTGTCGTTCAGAAGCTCATCTTTGAGGAGATCTGCTATTGTTTCGCATGTTCTACATACTAGAACACGTAATAATTGAAAGCGCTAAATATTTCAACACATTCGATAATTGTTAACAGAATAATCATTGGCAAAATGTCCAGGTTAGTGTAGGCACTCAAAATGTTACATTTGTTAATCTGGACAAATGAAGAACGATACAATGATGCTGTTGAACGTGAAAATGAAATTGCAAACCAACCAACAGAGAGGTGTGTGCGTGGGGAGGAATTGTGTTTCACCCCCAACCCAGAGGTTATTTGAAGCATTGCCGACGATGGTTCATAAATTATTTACGAATTATGAACACATGTTTCATTTCTAGCCTGTTGTGTGCGATAATGCGTTAGTGGAATCTTTTCCTGTCAGTTTGTGGAGACTTTCTATCACATAACTATATTAGTAATGATCAACAGAGGCAGTTGCTAAATTTTTGGGTAAGTTGTTTAGTTGATCTGTAACATGATCTTACCCGTTTATGTGAATACACATATCTCGCATTGTCAGTTTCTACTGCATACGGCCTCAACCACCCGCAACTGATTTCATATCGATTCTTGATGCTCATCCTCAAACTGACACCCAGACGATCGGCTTCGTTCCTACTTGATCTCATCGGGTATAACTGGTGTTTGACGGACAGAGGGATTTAACTTGTAAAATGGAGGGTTATTGGCTAGATCCCCCATTCAGGATATCTCTACGTGTTGCGTGAAACAGACCAGAAACGGGCCGTGCAGTGTCGGCTGAGGGTGTGCATCAAGACTGACTTAGGTGGGATACTTTCATGTCGCTCAGTATTAGCCTGATGTCGTAGTGATCAACGGTGCTGGCTCACGAGAAGTCTACTATGTTCTAATAACGCGCCTCTACAAAAACAACATTCGAGTCTGGGACATAATTCGAAGGTTTATCAGGGTGAACTATTGAGATAGAATGTGAGTGCTGTTCAGTGGACGACAATTGCACGCGTTTGAAAGATATCCTAGTAAGATGAATAAGTTTCATCCATATTTTCCTTCTCATATAAAACTCGTGTTATTCGATTAACGGAATCACAGCGAAATTGGCACAGTGCAATGTGCTATTCCCCCTCATTTCTAACCAACCGATTAATCATGTTGACCACTGTGCTTCATTGAACGTGACTGAATTACCACACTGGAAGCTAACCAGCATTCGATTGGGAATTTTCCCCAAGCTCGTCAATCGCCTCATAACATGGGCAACCTAGTAATTGTCCTGTTGACTGCAATCCCTCTCCCAAGATGGAAGCACACAATTCGCTGAGATTTTCGAGCAATGTGTTGGTTAATGACGAGTGGTCGTGAGTTTGGTCAACATTATTTGGAAGCCTACAAACAATATTTCAGTTGGTCGTAACCTGAAGGCATTGACGCAGTGGACAGTGTGAGTAATTCATGCAATCGCAAGTTGGAGTCCAAGTCATCTCGATGGAAAAGATTTGTAATATTGACCAGTCCCAACGTTGGCAAAACACACGTCTAGTTCACCTCGAAACTGAGATCTGCAAAATCCATCTGAATACAAATGTTACGATCATCTGTGGGTTGTGTGCAAATTATATCAGCCAAATCTCTGACCACGTTATAACCGTGCGTGTTTAGAACCTAGCAAGAGTCAAATAGAAGTTTGTCATGGCATGTTTTCAACTATGCAAACTTATTGTTTGCGAACTTACTAGCTCCGCCGCGCGCATCCTGTAAGACAGAAAACACTGCATCTCAATCGTTCATTATCGAAAACGTTTTGCAGTGGTATTGTGTTATCATATCACCACACACAAGTTTCACAGTATACGGGTTTGCAGATTCTAAAACTGACCTGAAAACGAACGTTTCCAGCTATCCCATTCTATTCAGTGTAACACAGTCACCTCCAACTGGAGTGTCCAATGTTCTGCGTTCTATTTTTGAGCGCAGCGATAAACCCTGATAGCCGGTTGAAGTCGCTTCAGATCAGTGCGAGGCCGACACCGAGAAAACAGGTGAGTGCTGTATTGTTGATATTTGCGTAACGCGCAACCGAAACCAGCGAGCGCGCACAAACTGAATTTGAGTTGTGTTACGGGACGTGTTGCTGTGTTGTCTGTGCCGTTTTAGTCTGCGTTTGTGTAAGTCGCGTGCATGGGCCTTTAGCTCATGCTTGTTCACACTGTTTTCTTTGTTGGAACCGATACTTCGGAAGAACACTGTTCCCCGGTGCCTCCACATCGCCCCAAATTCGGTCCACAAGTGCCACGAACAGTCAGAGCGGAAGTGGACGGCCTGCACGTTACATTTGTTTTCTATTCAATTTAGTGAACAAATAGATTGCTATGTGTGTTCAGTGTTATATTTTGTCAGTTCTTTCTGTTGAGGATCAGTAGCATGAAGTTCATTAAAACAATGTTTTCAACTTCAGTTTAAAAATCTACCGAGCGTAGAGTATATGTTACAACCACGCCTGCCAAACATAGAACAAGACTTACCAGTTTCGGTGCAGCTGTCACACAAACGAGAAGCCAGCAGAATGATAGAACACCTACTCTCATGTTGACACGCTTGTTCAGTTTATCGAGAGTACCTATTTATTTCGATTCATCGTGCATGGTGAATCATGAGACAGACGATCTTTGGACCTTCGAAATCGTTGGTGCAAAAATCACAATTTTAGTGGATCGCGAATTTCGGAGCTCCTTGGGTTCAAAAATTAGTCCATGTAATTTTTTGGACCAAGTGACCCAGCAAACAGCACGTGTGTCACATTGTTCGAACTGGTCCCAGTTGTGAGTGTTCGGATTAGTTGAGACCCACATCCGTGTGTCTATGGCGCCGAAATATGTGCGCATTTATTCCAGAGAGACAGTGTTGGTTGACACAGCTAAACTGGGGTAAAATGAGATTGTATTTTTAACAGCCGATTGAAAAAAGCAAGACATTGCAAGATCAGGATTCAAAAACAATTCTCGCTTCCCTTTAATATCAACGACGAGAACGATCATTCGTTACAGTTAACACATGGAATCATTGTACGGGATCACTTGAAAAGTTATCATTACGCAATCTTTAAAACCGATTGTGTTCTAGAGCAGCGAGAGTTTAACAGAATCAGGCAGGGACTCGACTCATTAATGAATATGAGCAGCCGGAGCAAATTTCTTCACGTGCAGTTAGCATTCAGTCAGCAAGTGGACATTGTTGAATTTTGTGCATTCCGGACCCGTTCAGAAAGTAGTCAAGGATGGCGGACTGTGAATCACCTCACAGTGTGTGATGCTTAAATGGTTATACGAGACTGGGTTCATTCAGCAGCCCATAACACCCAGTACCATTTGAACTGCATCAACGTATTCTATTGATCCACTGTGTGTCTACCGGTGACTAGCGTGACCTACACCATGTGTAGTCCCGCAGGAATATATGAGAGGAACAAGCCTTCTCGATTGAGAACTCCAGCCACACTAATGGGACTGAGAGTTGGTTCTCCATAGAACACATCAAAGCCAGGTGGTTTGGATGAAACGCGTGTGGAACATGCAGTCTGGAGGAGGCAATCGGAGGTTGAAGGGATGTATTCCGCCCACCATCCAAGGACGTGACCGTCAATTCAATGGTGTACTTTGTCCATAATCGAAGCTCGAGCACACTGCCTGTTCGTCGCCATCGTTTGGCCACTTCGTTAGCAAGATCTTTCTGTCTGATTCAGGAGGAAATAGTCGGAGATAAAGGTGACCACGCAGTCCCTGCATATCCAGACCCTCCTCGGAATGGACCAACCATTGGGGAACTAAGGCTAATCGGTTGATGAGGTGTTTGTCACGTACGAACGTGTTGTGCGATTAGCTGGCTCAGATCCATCTGGGACCCAGTTTCCTCTAACTCGGTTCCCTTCTCAATACACAAATCACTCACTACAAATACCCTCACTACCAATGGAACTATAATGCTCAGCTGCGGTGTTGGCATGTTCCGTCGTGAAACGTTTGCGTGATCCCCGTCGAGGCTATTGACTGTCAACTGTTTTATGGTCTTCATATGCAACAGCGGGACGGGTGGGTAGGTGAGACTAGATGTGACTTCCGTAATCTCAACGTGTGGCTAACTCCAGCCACACTAATGGGACTGAGAGTTGGTTCTCCATAGAACACATCAAAGCCAGGTGGTTCGAATGAAACGCATGTGGAACATGCAGTCTGGAGGAGGCAATCAGAGGTTGGAGGGATGTATTCCGTTCATCATCCAAGGGACACGATCGTCAATTGTATGGTGTAGTTTGTCCAAAATCGAAGCTCGAGCACACTGCCTGTTCGTCGCCATTGTTTGGCCACCTTGTTAGCAAGATCTTCGTCTGATTCAGGAGGAAATAGTCGGAGATAAAGGTGACCACGCAGTCCCTGCATATCCAGACCCTCCTCGGAATGGACCAACCATTGGGGAACTAAGGCTAATCGGTTGATGAGGTGTTTGTCACGTACGAACGTGTTGTGCGATTAGCTGGCTCAGATCCATCTGGGACCCAGTTTCCTCTAACTCGGTTCCCTTCTCAATACACAAATCACTCACTACAAATACCCTCACTACCAATGGAACTATAATGCTCAGCTGCGGTGTTGGCATGTTCCGTCGTGAAACGTTTGCGTGATCCCCGTCGGGGCTATTGACTGTCAACTGTTTTATGGTCTTCATATGCAACAGTGGGACGGGTGGGTAGGTGAGACTAGATGTGACTTCCGTAATCTCAACGTGTGGCATAGTAGATCAGTTGGCAGAACGTTGCAATGTAATGGGAGATCATTTCGCGTCTGCTGGATAGGATTTCAGTTTCGTCAAAGATGACAAAACGGGATAGATTTAGCGTCTACATGTACGCGGTGAGGTGTCACGTGACAGCTTGCTGGCTTCTCGTAGCCTGTCATTGTGAACAGCTCTTGTCCCCGAATAACTCAGCACTCCAGAAGAAATGAAACGTTTGTTCGGCTGCCATTCTACTGTTGAATTCAGTTGTGTCTGGAACAGTGTGGTCGTTGATTCGAGTTGGCATAAGCGTTGGTGTCTATTCACAAGACGATCTCAAAATCTGATCATCGTTCACAAGCGGAAGTGATTGAACTTGGACACACAATAGTTCATTCGTGCCTAATGTGGGGTCAGTGGAGCGGCGACCAGCACGGTTGCCTCATGAAAGTGTGACCTAGTTTCACTGCCAGCTGTGACAAAGCTATGCACTACTGAAGAGCGACGACGAGGTCGAAACTCGAGCATGTCACTTATTTTCTGTGGGAATACGGGACTGGCGAGTATTTGTGAATGTTATCTCATTCATGATAACTCTACTGTTGATCTTGTGTATACATCAAACAGTGGCGTCTTGGGTTGGAGTTAGCGGACCGTTTCCTGAGTCGTCTCAGGAGACGATCGTACAAACTCGACACGTCTCGCTAGTGAATGTGAGAGATGGTCAATTTGAACATGAGCCAAATCCCCGACTACTCATCAGTAATCTTGAATATCGCCTTGCAGATTTAATGAGATCAGTGATTTCGACCTGTCTCGGAAGTCTCAACAGCAGGGTTATCGATTCGAGTTGACAGGACAGTTACTGGGTCTCCTCTCGAGGCGATTGGGCAACCTGATCATTGCTCACAATGGAGAGTGGTTGAGCGTTCAGATTTGATAATTCGATCGTGCCTAATACGAGGTCAATGGCGCAGTGGTTAACACGGTTGCCTCATGATTGGAATATCCGGAGTTCAAATCCCGGCTGTGGCAAGCATATGCACTACTGACGAGCTCGAATGAGAGCGAAACTCGCGTCTAGTGCTTCTTTTCGAAAGAGGCCGGCTGGAAGGTCCATCTGAATGTGAACACTGCGATCAAATGTGAGTGATGGTCAACTTAAAAATGTTACTAACAATTTTACTGATCGAAATTGGTTGTGTGATATACTCACTGGGGTGGTTAGTGCTCTCCACTAACTGACATTGCTGGCACGCCCGCACATGATTATTAACATCATTCTTCATTCCCACCCAGTATGCCCTTTGTCTCAGCAGTTCGTAGGTTCTATGACAACCTGTATGAGCCAGCTGATGACATTCCTTCACAATTGCCTCCCTCAACTCCGCCGGTATGACCGGGACATTTATTCCCTCCCGCATTGGGCGCATCAAAATTCCGACACTATTCAACCGCAAATCGGACCAGTGCATTCTGAAAGCTTCCAATTCCGGATCCACTTCGTCCTCTGACGGTTGTCCTCCCGACAACAGTCGGTCAATCACCACCCGGATCGTCGTATCCATTCTCTGTGCTGCTTGTAACTTTCCGGGGTCATTCTCCAGTTCGAAACTGTTAACTCCGATCACGTCCTTGTGGACCTCATCCAGGTGTTGCGTTCGGGAAAGCAAATCGGGCACACAGTTATCTTTTCCGGCTACATGGCGAATTGTGAAGTCGTACTCCTCAAGTCGTAACGCCCAACGAGTCAGCCTTCCTCGGGGGTCCTTCGCCGGTTTAATCCACTCCAGCGGTTTGTGGTCGGTCTCCACATGGAAACGTCGGCCGAGCAAGTACGGCCTCCATTTTTCTAAGGCCCATACGATTGCTAAACACTCCTTCTCTGTCGTTGAATAGTTTCGTTCAGAAGGACTCAGTACCCGACTGGCGTATTCCACGACACCGCCTTTCTGCTTCATTACTGCTCCGATTCCAAAATCACTCGCATTCGTGGCGACAATGAAGCTCTGTCCAGACACTGGCAATTTCAGGGTCAGGTGTCCTTTCGTCATCAATCGTTGGATCTCGACAAACGCTTGGTTGGCTTTCTGTGACCAATGAAATTGGCAATCCTTTCTCAGAATTTCGTATAACGGACTCGCGAGGTCATGGAAGTTTTTGATGAAGCGGCTGTAGAACCCAACGCGGCCAAGAAACTGTCTCTGCGTCCTCTTCGAAGTTGGCACCGGGATAGTTTCGATTGTCAACAGTTTCTCGGGCAGTGGCTGGACCTCCCTCTGACCGACCTTGTGACCGAGAAGTACTATTGTTTTTTCGCCAGTTGAGACTTTGAACTACTGATCCGGAGGCCGGCTTTTTCGATCTTCCGCAGCACTGTTGAAACGTGCACTGTATGTTCTGTCTCATTTATGCTGTAAATGACAATATCGTCTCCGTAGACAACAGTGATGCTCAATCCGTCCAACACCTTCAGCATCAGTCGTCTGAACGTGAAGGGGGCGCCTGAGAGTCCGAACGGCATCCGCTTGAAGCGGTATTGCTTTTCGCCCACTGTGAACGCTGTTTTATTTCGGTCCGATTGTTTGACCAGGACCTGCCAATATCCGGACCGTAGGTCCAGCACTGTAAACACCCTGGCGTTCTGCAGCTTGTCAAAAATCTCCGCCACCGACGGGACCGCCACGACTTTATTGATCGTTATCTCGTTCAGCCGCCTGAAATCGACACAAAATCGAAATTTACCGTTAGGCTTCTCCACCAACAAGACAGGAGAGTTGAACGGGTTATCGGCGTCCTCGATGATTTGCTCCTTCGGCATGTCCTTCACTTGTCGTTCAACTTCCGGCTGCAAGTGCATTGGAATTCTTCGGGGTCCGAATGGCCGAAATCGCTTCGATTCGATGGGGATTTCGTGCTCAACCCAGTCACAATAGCCGTACGGGTCCGGATCCGTAGTGAACAATTCCTGAAACTTGCGTATCACTTTGTTCAGCAAATGATTGTCACAAGTTGGCATTGCTCTGGGTACGTTCACTTCAATTTGTCCAAACTGGGTTTTGCGCTTTATCACCAGTGGAACCACCCCCATACTTCGTTACCAGTTTATCATGCTTCAAATCAATCACGGCCTCAACGTGGTCAAGAAAATCCGCCAACAAGATGGTCTGACGTGTGTCGGGGGCAATGACGAACGGTTGTTTGACTACATGACCATCGATTCGAACACCATATTCTGCCAGACCATCAACTTTCAGAGTAAACCAACCGGCCGTTCGGAATACCATCGCACACTGCTACACAATTTTTATGGCCTCGGCCCAATCAATGCAGTCGCGGCTCCAGTGTCGATCAAACAGTACCCCAAGCTACCATCGACTTCTAACCTAGCCTTTCCCAAGTGAAGAACAATCGACGAAACATTTGTTTAAGTACGACCATATTTTACCGAGTGGGCAAAATCCTCTCCAGTGTCCACGCCTTCCGCATCCGTAACAAACGTCGCCACGGCTCTCCTCCTTTTTCACTTTCAACGCCGCCACATCCTCAATCAACTTTTCCACAGTGCTTCGAAGGCCATCCAGTTCACTCGGTCCGCTTGCCTCAACCTCGTTGACTGTCGCCGCATTTTCTGCTAGCAATTGTCGAGCTGCATCGGCCAACTGTTCCAGCGTCATGGGCTGTGTGATGAGAGCAACTCTGAGCTGATCCCGGACTGTTGGTGACACTCCGTCCAAGAACTGTGCCGTGAGCAGGCGTTGTTCTGACTCCTGGTCCAAATGTCGCAGAACTCTCGACAACACTGTCCGTAGGGACATGGCGTAGACCAGAGCGTCGCCTCCTGGTTCAAGCCGGGCGCCCTTGAACCGCCTCATTGCCTCCTGGCAGTCGGCGGGGCTGCCGAACCCGGCGATCAGCGCCGCCTTCACGGCAGCCCACTCCAGCTTTGCAGGGCCCCTTCGCGCCGCATTCAGCACAGCCTTCGCCCTGCCCTTGAGCAGCATCCGCAGGTTCGCCAGCTTCGGCGGTCCACCTTCACTCTGACCGCTTCCGCCACGTCTTTGAAGTCCTCCTGGAAACTCCAAACATCCCCATCCTCAAACGGCTGTGGCCACGGGATCTTCAACCTTGTATTCTGTTCACGGCACCAATTGTTGTGAATCCAGAAGGCGGACGACACAAAGGTTGTTTTATTGGAGAAACCAGTACACTACTTAACCATCTCAACGGGACTCAGAACAAAAACACTCATTTGCACACCGCACTCTTCTGAGGATGCTCCAGTCGTTTTGGACACCATGTCTCAGTTCCGTCATATGGCGAAAGTCAGTAGATGTCATTCTGACTTCGAACGATCCTTCCCATATGTCTCCCGTATTCATCCCGCGATCATTTCGATCCAAGCGGCTACTGAAGCCACTGATTGATTTTTTGAGTTCCAAACAGAATAAACTCTTGGAATTATCTGAGACATCAATCAATTCGTTTAACTCAATAAAACAGATGCTTGCACAGGCAACATACATTCTTCACTTGGATGCCTCCGCCACTATCAGTATCACTACTGATGCGTCAAATTTCGATCCTCCCGGAGAGCCTTTATGGAGCGATTTAAATCAGAAAATTCACATTGTGCAAGATTCAAATGAGGTGGTCATCACCTGGTACGTGCATGTGTGTTTAACACCCAGTGTTTGGACAGTCTACTAATAGAATGTACGGTTCACGGTTCACCTGAGGTCACCACGTGACGAGCCCAGGCTAGTTAGTTAGTGTATGCTGTGTGTGCATGTATGCGATCAATCTACATGCGTGTAGACTGGGATGGGGTGGGTGGCAGGGATCCGCACAAAGTTTCCGACATGGTGTCACTGTTGTCCAGCCAGTAAATCGGGCCAAACAACTGACAATTCCAGGCCAGCAGAGCGATTCACCGTTTGTGGTGTACCAGAGATCAGTAAGGCTTCTGCCAGTAGACGTTCTCTGTGGTTACGGAAACCATCCTTAGCACAGTCGGATGGTCGAGTTCAACTTTGTGTTGGTTGAGGATCGCGTGCGCAACAATGGTTCTAATTGCTCGGCGTCGGTGGGGGGCTTCTTATTACACTTTACATGGTTTTAGTGCGTATTTCAAGTTGCCGGAAAGTCTGACCAATGTACGAGGCTTGACAATCTTTACATCTAATTCGACAAACACAGTTTGACTGCTCCAGAACTGTTCGTTTGTACTTTAAGTGGACCAACTTATTCCCCAACGTGTTTGTGACTTTAAATGCCACTCTGATATTGTACTGATTGAGGACCCGTCTAAGATCCTCTGATGTAATCCTTCTGTACGGAATGACAATGGCCGATTGCCAGTTCCTGTGCTCGGTGACCTTGTTGCAATGTGCCTCCTAAATTGGACGCAGAATCTTGTCACAACAACCGTTGGCCTTCAGTGTTGGTTCCACCCATCACGCCACTCAAAGTGCACTGCATAATTCTCGCTTCTTCTCCGCATATCGTGTATCTCATGGTCATCAGATAGTTGGTGTATTGCTGGGCTGGATTTTCGCATTCGCTGTCCGATATACCGGCAGCTTGATTCTGAGGTGCTGTCATCCACCCTTGTCCAACTCCGAAATCAGTGCTCCCCGATGCTTGGATTACAAAGCAACGCGACTTGTTTGCAATGCAAAATCAATCACGAGTGCTAAATGGGGGTTGTTCCAGACCCGCACGGAATGTCGTGGATTTTGTGGAAACCCAGTTTTTCATAAAAACGACTAAGTTCTCGAAATATCTCCGAGAAGTGTTTTGTGATCCTGAATTCCATGTATTCACGCCACAAATTGCTAAAATGTAACTCTGGCGCACGTTCCTCCTCTGTCTATGATTCACCCATTCCAATTGCAAGGCATCACTCACCCAGCCCAAACACCAACCATTTACGCTCGGCACTACTTATCGGGTCACGATAACCGGACAGACGTGACCGTGAGTGCTCGTCACAATCGTCGTGCAATACTCCGTCACTTCATTAGCACTATATGGAGACGCCATCGCAACCAGTTACACCCTCGGCACACGAAAGCAACAACAGAAGCCAACCAGCACTTCCTCCCGCTGGATATCGTGTTGGACACGTTGGTACTTAAGGATGCAGCCACTCTGACAATTGTATCGTCTCGTGCCGAAGTCACCAGCAGCCTAGTTCCCAGACGTTGGACAGAATGCAACAGACGCCCACATCGTCTTGGACAGCTTGACCCCCGGGTCACGCGGACACGACGTAGGCATGACTGCCAACTGAACTTGGCCTGTCTTCCAACAGTGTGCCAGTGACCCAATAAACCAACTCTGTATGTGGGTTACTCACCAGACTGTCTCGACGATTTCACTCAGACTATCTTGATACACGCGGTTGCGTGAGGTGAATTCACATAAGATTAGCTACTACCCGATCACTCTCAAAATGTTCAACAGTTAGTTGTCACTATTCCAATTGGTCACTGTTTCCCAAGCCGTGGGAAGTCAACAAAATTTGAAAGCAACAATCCACGCTGCATCCGTTTCATCACTACTACGGTCTAAAAATTCGATTACGGACTATTGTTATTGCAATCGCACCGGCATGAGATATGCACCTCACGAAGTGAATGATAACAAACTCATCCCAATCCATCACACCATTGTGATGAGTTCCACGAGAATCGGAATCTGACAGTAGTGGCACCTGTATTGTTTTATATATGACCTGGTGTACACGTTCTCGATCGACCTGGAGGGCGAAGATCCTCAACCGATGTGGAAAACACAGAGGACGTGATTGTGGACTAGGTACAACTTATCACAAAAGGAGATGAACATGGTTGAAGATGAATATGAACATAGATTTCGGTGGAGGAATTGTTGTGCATTACTAATAGACTGATGACTCGGATAAATGAACAAATTTGATTGAGGTGGACGAATCCGTAAATATTCATAAGCCCGTCGACAGAGTGAAACACTCGCAGTTTTTCACGCTCCGCAATTTGGTAACAG
>QNGE01002276.1:81640-95709 GCA_008508345.1 Paragonimus westermani | reverse complement strand
AATCCGTACTCATAGTCTGGCTAGTGGACGATTCAATCCACTCATCGCATAACCACTAAATTTAGAAGCATACGAATTCACTTGTAGTTGTCCACAAAGAATTGGTGTGCCGTTGAAACATTGACGCACTTCGAGCTCATGGGATGAGAGTGAGACTGATCATCATAACTAATTTTGGATATTCTCATCGGTGTGACCCGCACGAGGTGAACAGATTGGAAACAATGGCTACGGACCTGAAGGCAAATGGAGAGGAATTGTCGAGGCGATTTGTGGTGTGTTGGTAAGATGCTCACAAGCAAAACTACCACCCATCAATTGGACTTGGTAATACCTTAACACGTTAGGTTGTGATCTCACAACGGAACAGCTGATGTTAGTGGAAAGTGAGAAAGTAACTAAAAACTGAAGTGTCTACGGTTCCATCAAATCGGCACGTTCACAAATCCGGAGTGCACAACGCATCATACTCAGACGTGCAAATTATTGCCCACCGTGCTCTGTATTCCCGGCTTCTCGACGTGAAACTTGTGTAATATTATATAGTTTAGGCGTGCTGCATCTGTTAGTCTTGTTGTAACAACCTAGTTAGCATTATTATGGTACGTTGATGATTTAGAAAATGCAACCGATTCTTCCTTGAAAAACCAGTCACCGGTGAAGTTGGTTAAGCAATCTCAGCATAAGTGCTTCTGATTACACATATTTCACTTTTATAATTAGCTTTCCGACATTTTGCAAGGCTGGGGATTTCTCAAATAAGAGTCAAATGTATTGGAAGCAGGTTAAAACTGAGAACGGTTTGAAAAGACTTCGGATGAACGGATCACTTAGAATGTGGGATGCTGTCAAAACATCCGGCTGACCAATGAAATATATCTTTGGAATGCAGCTCTGTATTTGCTGGCTGAGAATCGATCAAGCCCACTCAGTCGGATCTTAGAAATGCATAGATCAAGATTACCAGGCCATCATCTAGCACTTCACACACATCTGGCTAAATCCACGGTTGACCGTAGCAAAACGCTAGGTGGATGATCCATGATTTGTCAAGTGGAGGGAGCCACCAGCAACGAGTTATAAATAACAGGTTATTTTCGCCTCGCGGGTTTGTGCACCAGATTCCTCTGGCCTCTTGCTGATACCTCTGGAGGGCATGAAAACTGTTTGTTTTCCTCGGTCTGAACGCTGATCTGCATGCTAAGTGAATGAACGTGATTAAACGAAGCACTGAGGGCTGCTAAGCTGTGGCTAGCGGATGATGCTGCACTCCAATTCGCAGTTGGGTTGTATAATTGTAACACACTTTGATGGTGACCGTTCGGACGTGAACACAAGCAATTATATAGAATCGGACGAAACTGGTTATGGATGTGGATGCAGTGTCTTGTGTATTGGCTAGATTATTGGAGAGCTCACTCTCAACGTGGAAGGACAGATCCAATGAAATACTTTCAACCCAACATTTTGCCATGAAGTGGCCTGAGTTTTATTGCGTGCTGAGTTCCTGAATCGGGAAATGCAGGACAAGAGTGGTCTGGTGTCACTAGTTAATCTCAATTTATTGGAATCACGGCACCCGTTTTAAAAGAGAACAACAGTAACCGTGATTGTGTTTGGGTGGAGGGCGTCCCCAGTTTATGTTTGGCCAGTTCGTTCTTACGTTCTACGGCGTTGTTTTGATCAACCAAGATGTTCAATAAAATGAAGCACGCAAACAAATTGTCAACGCCCACTTACAAACAAATCCGCTGCAGCAAATAATCGTCCATCTTCAGAGGTTAGAACCGATCGAGAGCATATCATTCTGCGGAGGCTGGCGTGAGATTTCCGGAGGTCTGCGTTCTGTGACCGATAGTCAAACGTGAAATGTCCACACATTTCCAATACATGAATACGCCCAGTCCTCCAACATCCCGCGAACACCTTCTCTGAAGCAACCGAATTCCACCCATCACTTCACTTAAAGTATACTGCAATATTCCCGCTTCTTCTCTGCATATCGTGTATTTCATGGACATCAGATAGTTGGTGTATTGCTGGGCTGGATTTTCGCATTCGCTGTCCGATATACCGGCAGCTTGATTCTGAGGTGCTGTCATCCACCCTTGCGCAACTCCGAAATCAGTGCTCCACGATGCCTGTATTACAATGTAACACGAACTGTCGTCAGGCAGGAAATTCGGATTCAGCACACCATTCACGAAAACAATGGAACCACCCATCGTTCAACAAGGACATTATCTTGACAACTCGATGACCAACACAATCGAAAAAAAGGAACATCCGATAAAGTAAACTGAACTGTAACACACTCGCGTTCGTGGAAAGTGAATTATGCGAAAAATTACGATTAAAGCGGGCATGCTGATAGTTTCGGTATTCACTCGAACAGACAAATGTTGAAATTCTATCGATACAGTGGAAGTATGGCGCACTCAAACATGGCGAAGACTGGTCCCAAAGATAAACAACCTGCTCACAACTCGATAACCGGTCTAATTACCAGTTTATCTCTCATTGCTAGTTTGTCTTCTCTGTGATCATAAAGGTTGCAAATACCCTGCCAAACATGCGTATGGATGCGTGAGAAATACGTGCAGTTTGCACTTTGCCTTGTCGAAAACAGCCATACACGTTCAGAAGGATGGTATTTTGTGCTGTGTACTTTGAAGCTAGAATGATGTTGCGATATCTAGCCGGAGATTTCTCGCTATAAATTCGGCCGAGCTAGATGCGTCTGGGTAGACGAGTTGTACTACTTCAAACAAAATGTTGGCCGCTTTCATCCTGTTCAGCATGCTCGTGGTGGCGTCCTTGGGACAGGTGAGTAAACAGTGGTCGACCACAGTGCCCGTGGCTTGCACAAACCACTCAATCAGTTTGAGTTATTTTGAGAATTGTCGATTGAGGATGATTTGCATTTCGTTCTTGTTTTCAAGGAATATGGAGACGCCTCAACTTTCGGTGAGTAACAGATGTTTTCTCATCACGTCGGTTAGCCGGCTGTTTCGCACCGATTAATTTTATGGTGGTGTAATTAATCCTGTTTCGATTTTCAGTATGTGACGCATGTGAACACGTGATGGAAATAGTCAAGCGCCATCTAATCTCGCAAGATGCCCGCCATTTCGTAGAGCGAGACCTCGTGAAATTGTGTCGTCTGATCCCTGCACCAGAACTTGTCGGTGGAGTAAGTCTGTCATATATCAACGTTTCCATGGATCCATGAAATTCGACCTGTGAAACACTGTATGCGTTGCCCATAGTCTCCATGTTTCGTTGAAGATTGTTCACAGAATGCCTTGTTTACGCAATGATTGACTGTCTCATGCTGACGCCCAATCTCAACTAACCATGTAATCACCATCCTTCAGTGCATCACATTCATCAACGATTCGCTCGATGCATACGTAGCACGACTGGGCAACGGGATCGACGCACACCGAAACTGTGTGGTGAGTGATTCACTTTTGGCACGTGACTGTTGATGTGTACGTGTGTGTTTGTGTTCGTGCAATATCGGTCCTCATTGCGGTAGTTTGCTGTGGAAACTCTTCATGTCGCTGATGTAATTCCACTCATCATACGGGTGTGAAATCGGCCCAATTAGATGCGGATGACAAGAAAATGCAAGGCAACAGTCTCGGTTGTTATGACTTAATTTGCATTGCAGAATCTGGAGCAGAACACATGATATAAATTACTACTTATTACCACCCTTCGACCGATTTATTTTAGGAAATGAACATGTGCAGGGAGTGACTCGAGTGAGTATATTTTGATTATTCCGAACGATAGAACCCTTGGAAAAATGTCTCCCATTTCAACGCGTTCATTCTATCTTTTCGACCAGATTTGTCCGTGGATCATCCATGGTGCGATCTGTTCAGATTTTATCCACCACACGGAAAATACAATTGTTCTAATTCTGAGAGGGGCTTTTAAACTTAATGGTGACTGAGAATTCAACAATGGAACACTGTTCGACACTACTGTACTTCAATAGCCAAATTGAACAAATAGCTTTTCAAGCATGGACAAGTTGAGTCTATGCATGCTGGATGTCATGGGTGGTTCCTTTATTCGTCAAGAGTAGGATCGGAATGAGTTGGCGACCGTGTGCTTAGGTCTATGTGGGGCTTTCGAGTAAGGGAAACACCATCGCTTGTCTTTGGTGGACACATTGGTTGAGAGTCATTTGACTGAGTGTTTCGCAGATGCATCGGAACTGAAATTCACATAGACAGGAAGGTTTCGCTCCGACTGCCACCCGCTTTTATGCCGGTTTACAAGAAGCCAAAAATGCACACTGACGATAGGCTGCAGTGCGAACAAACACGACTGTTTAAAACAACACCTTGGAAGCTCTCCTCACCAATCATGGAATGAATCTACCTATGAAAACATCAGGTAACGTGAGCGCTCAAAACATTAGGTTACATCGTGCCACCTCACGGCAGCACGATTCTCACGAATGCGTTCAGCGGAATGCAACCAGTCATTGCACAAATCATGATATCTGAATTTGCCGAAACATTCACATTCGAAACTGGGGCTAATCGTGGTTGGTAGACCGATCACCACACCTGCTAGTTAGCGATAACCACAGAGAACAAGAATCCACCCGATTCATCGTTACACAATTGCCGATCGCAAGCAAGCCGCGCGTCAATGTTTGCTGAGCTGATAACCGCCCAATATTATTCAAATTTCGGTCAACTTCAGGCAGCCAGCCTTACTCACGCGAAAGCAAATGCTAGTTATTTTTTGTTTGTAATGGCTTTGGCCATCAATCATATGGCATATCAACATTATTTTCTACCCTAGTCTGTAACACAGGTGAAAATGGGCAAAATGACTATACCGCTGAATTAATTCTTTCTAGTGGCTAACTGTTTCTGAGGGAAATTTCCGTGTATTACTGATTTAGTTGTGATCGAGATAAGTACACTCAATTGAATCCCAGTACAAAATACGCACGTGTGACTTCGGTTGCACGAACTGATTCATGTAAGAACACGGTGTCCTGTATCACTCACTCAAAACACACAGGCGTCGTTGAGGAGGTTTCCCGAATTTTAACATGATGGAACACACATTTCAATGCTTGATTTTAATTTAGTATTTGAATGAGAAATTGGCATAAATGGACGGCAGTTTCATTGCCATTTTCACAATTTAGCTTTATTACACTCGGTATTTCGATGGGAAAATCCATCAAGTGGACTTGCCATTTTGTGCTACCATTTTCTTTCCTGGTTGCCCGCATTAGACCTATTGCTGATACCTATGCAGAAGAACATCGCCCAACTGATAAATGAAACAAAGTGATACCGAGTACCCGAGAAATTTACTGTACTGCGCGTTCAAGTATCGCATAAATACGACGCAGAACTGTTGTGATTTAACAAGGAGACCAGCAGTATTTTTAAAACCAAGCAAAATTTACATATCTTAGAGTGACATGACTGCTAATTACGTGTGTGCAGAATAATTCCGTACAGTTCCCTGAAATGTCCACGAAATTGATGATAAACTGGTGTCCATATAATTGTGGGGCATCGCTTGTCCCCACCGTTGCCGTGGGTCTTTACATCTGGATGGTGGTGTCAGTTTGCCCCTGACTGCTACGATGTCGAAGACAAGGAATTCCTGGGCGAATGAGCCAAGTCGAACTTATACCAGGAATGTGAGACGAGAACAAGCTTGATGCAGGAATTCATTCGGGCAATGATTAGGCAAGTCGACTAATATATTGATGAGTTTAGGGAGGGTTGGGAATATGGAGAATAGAATTCTGAGTGGTATATTAACCGAAGGATTCAGCATTCGGTCTGGACGAGATATGCGTATATATTAGAGTGAGCAGATAGCAGAAAATAATGCGTGCGTGTGTATACTGACGTCGAAAGTGGTTCTACGAGCATAACAAGAAACACGTTAAATGGATAGCGACTCACGAGCAGGTTTACAAACGTATAGAACAGTGCAACGGGAACACGTGAAAAATCGTCTACATAATTCGTGCGGTAGAATAGGTGAGGCGTCACATTTGCTCGGATGAACAAAGGCGGTGCGTTGCGGTAATCACCGGAATCTAAGTAACGAAGTCAGATACAGTTCAATTGTTTACGGTCGATTTAAATTATATGAAGCTCCCAAGATTTTAGCGCACCAAACAGCTGTGGTTTGGGACGGATAAGACAAATTTGATGATAAAAGTGTACTACTGTTGCAAACCGCAGAGATTTCGATCCCTGCTCTCATCTCACTACTGAATGTTGGTGGTGTAAGTAGCATAGTGCGACCGTCCGTCCTCACTACACTCCCACCCATTCAAAGATTTTGCGTTCGGGAGAGCGAATCGGGCACACAGTTCTCTTCTCCGAATACACGGCGAATCGTGAATTCGTACTCCTGTAGTTGTAACGTCCATCGAGCCAGCCTTCCTCGGGGGTCCTTCGCCGAGGTAATCCACTCCACTAGTTTGTGGTCGGTCTTCACATGGAAACGTCGGCCGAGCAATTACGGCCTCCATTTTTCCGAGGCCCATACGATCGTAAAACACTTCCTCTCTGTCGTTGATTAGTTTTGTTCAGCAGGACTCAGCACCCGACTGGCGTACTCTACAACACCGTCTTCCTGCTTCAGTACCGTTCCGATTACTACATCACTCGCATCCGTTGCGACAACGAAGCTCTGTCCAGTCACTGGCAATTTCAGGATAAGCTGTCCCTTATTCCTCAATTCTTGGATCGTGACAAACGCTTGATTGGCTTTCTCTGACCAGCGAAACTGACAATCGTTCTTCAGAACTCCGTATAATGCACTCGCGAGCTCATGGGAGTTTTGATGAAGCAGCTGTAGAATCCAACGCGTCCGAGAAACTGTCGCAGCGTCCTCTTCCTTACTGGTACCGGGATAGCTTCGATCGCCATCAGTTTCTCTGACAGTGGCTGGAACACACATTGACCGACCTCGATCCGTAGGTCAACCTTTTCAATCTTTTGCAACAACGCTGAAACCTGTACTGTATGTTCTCTATCATTCGTGCTGTAAATGACGATATCGTCTCCATACACAAACGTATTGCTCACCCGTCCATCACCGTCAACACCAGTCGTCTGAACGTGGAGGGGGCGCCTGAGAGTGCGAACGGCATCCGCTTGAACCAGTATTGCCTCTCTCCCAATTTGAACGCTGTTTCACCCCAGTCCGATTGTTCGATTGGGACCTACCTATATCCGAACCGTGAATCGAACACTGCAAATACCCTGGCGTTCTGTAGCTTGTCGAAAATCTCTGCCACCGCCGGGACTGCTGCCACTTCATTGATCGTAATCTCGTTGAGCCACCTGAAGTTGACACGAAGTCTAAACATACCAATAGGCTTCTTCACCAGCAAGATGGACTATCGACCTCCCCGATGATTTCCTCCTTCAGCGTGTCCTTCATTTGTCGTTCAGTTTCCGGCTGCAGGTGTATTGGAGTTCTTCGGGAGTCGAATGGCCGAAATTGCTTCGACTCGGTGGAGATTTTGTGTTCAACCCAGTCACAATAGCCATATGAGTCCTGATCCGTAGTGAACAATTCCTGAACTCTGCGTACCACTCCACTCAACAATTGATTGTCACAAGTTGGCATTGATCTAGGTGCGTTCACTTCAATTTGTCCGAACTGGGTTTTGCGCTTTCTCACTAGTGGAACCAGCCCATACTTCGTTACGAGTTTATCATGCTTCAAATCAATCACGGCCTCAACGCGGTCAAGAAAATCTGCCCCAAGATAGTCTGACGCGTGTAGAGGAAAATGATGGAAGATTGTCTGGCTACGTGAGCATCGACTCGGACACCATATTCTGCCGGACCATCAACCTTGAGAGTAAACCCACCGACCGTTCAAACTACCGTCGCACACCGCTCCACAATTTTTATGGCCTCGGCCCAGCCAATGCAGTCGCGGCTCCAGTGTCAATCAAACAGTACTCCAAGCTACCATTGACTTCTAACCTAGCCTGAACTGCTGTCTTATCAACCGCCCCCATTACCGGATCCTCCTTCCCAAACGAAGAACAACGGTCCTCCTCCTTCAAAGCCACCAATTCCTGGGTCAACTTTTCCACCGCGCCTCAAAGGTCGTTCAGTTCACTTGGTTCCCTGGTCTCCACCTCGTTGAGTGTCGCGGAATTTTCTGCCAGCAATTGTCGAGCTGCATCGGCAAACTGTTCCAGCGTCATGGGATATGTGGTGAGAACAACCCTGAGCTGATCCAGTATTGTTGGTGGCAGTCCGTCAAACAACTGGTCCGTCAGCTAGCGTTGTTCTGAGTTGTGGTCCAAATGCAGCAGGGCTATTGACAACATTGTCCGCAGGAACACGGCGCAAACGAGAACGTCGCCTCGTGGTCCAAGCCGGACGCCCTTGAACCGTCTCATTGCCTCCTGACAGTCGGCGGAGCTGTCGAACCCGGCGATCAGCGCTTTTCATCGCGGCAGTCCCCACCAGCTTCGTAGGCCCCCTTAGCGCCGCATCCAGCGCCTCATCCAGTACCGCCTTCGCCCTGCCCTTGGGCAGCATCTGCAGGGCTGCTAGATTCGCTCGGTCCACCTTGATTCATAGATGCGGTACTTTCGCCTATGAAGGTTTCCGACCAGAATGCGCTCTGAATGCACCCACGCAGTTTTCTCCAGAGTGAGTCATATGTCACACATAGAGTCGATGTGGTGTCCACTTTTCTCTAGTGCATCAACGTAATCGGCAGCAGGGGCCTACTGACAGGTAGCTTAGTTTTCATCTGAAAACAGTGGTTTCTCAGGATGATTATTTCCAGACGTCAAAATATCGCGCCAACTTTGGCCGCCTGATTCCATATTTCTGGCTCCGAGAACAGTGGGAGATTCGAGAGATCGTTATCCAGAAGATGCAAGTGTAAGCCACTGTTCACGGTGTCACCATCGATGCAAACCTCAGGTGTGGATGCAACACTTTTTTTTTTGAGTTCATGTCCAATCGATATTTGATGTCCACTTTCACAAAACCCGTCATAATTTATAACCGTTTTGCTGAGTCCAGCAGGCATCATTCGCAGTGCCAGTCATAAGTCTAATGACTACGGAAACTCCCGCCGTGTATCCACCGACCCAGGACACGTCATGCTTGCACCAACACTGAAATATGCTCATTATTGCACGACACAAGAAAGAGTATCTTGAATCTAACAGCTGTTCTTAACAACAGTGTCATCGGTCAACCTCCTCCGAAAATATGGCAATAAGTTTCTGATTCAGTTAACTCATTGAAAGCAGAACGCCGCCACAATATTTTCTTACTGGCTGTTCAGGTGATCACAAGAGACCCAAATCAAACACAACCATCACCGGCTCGATTCCAAATCGTCGTGGTTTAACAAGTCGACGCGACCACTATAAACTGGGAAGCTAGATTTCGAGGTTCTTCCAGAGAGTCACAGCTGAACAGGAATTCGTCGACGTCGAAACTCTCCTCCATAACGGATAAAGTTAAGAAGGGAAATTCCTTGACACAATCTTCCATGGTTTGGCTGAGTGCAAAACAGGCACAGATGGGGGAAGATGTAGCTCCAAACGCGTGAACCGTCACACGAACTACAGCCGGTTCTCGATAGACCTGTCAATTAGGCTACCACGAAAATTGTAGACAGTCTCTGTCGCTTGCATGAACCTTGACTTGGTGGAACATGCACTCGATATCGGTCACCACTGCAATACGTCCCACCCTGAATCTCATCAGAACACCGACTAAACAGTTGACGAGGTCGGGTCTCTTTGGCAGTCGTTTATTTAATGGAGCACCTTGGAAAGTACTAGCATAATCGGATAGAACATTGATTATTCCTTGACTGTTCGGGTGCGTGACAGCATGATGTGGGATATACCAGAGGACGTAGACGTGGGGACAATGTCACACATATCAAGTCGACTTGTGAACAAATAGGACCATACTCAAGGATAATGCCACATGAGCAACGTTCCTGTGAATGCACGGACGTGGTATTGTTAGACAGGTGATGATAAAATCCCAGAGGATTTTGTCATCACTTCATCGGATAGTGGAAGCAGGTATAAAATCTGTGGGTGGATGAGGCAACAATATGAGGCGGTCTTATATAACATCCTAAAGTCCGGACGTCCCAACCGGCTGTACAGCTGTACGGTTGTCATATTAGATGTGCATTGACGAACCTGATAGCATATTTCGTCCTTACATCCGCATACATATTGCGACTAGCCACAGCGTATCCGGACAAGTCAGACAAGTCAGTGAACTGAGCTGAATTGGTTTAGACACGCTGTGTTATAATGCTCACACTCAAACCAACACTCGACCATTCGCAATAACGGTTCTGGTTTCATTCAGATGCCTGCTCTTGTGACTCATTCACATGACACCAAGCATGGTCGTCTCGAGTGCTTATATCGTTTATCATCAGTCTCCGCGTTCTCTCTAACTGAAGCACTTGTTCGGACCGGGTCACCGACTGTTAGATGGGAATTAACGACTTCCGTCACCCCTCCTTCTGCACCGCATAAACACTTCAAACCAGCTCACTTGACTGCCGAGATGTTGATATTATTGTGTCATCAACTGTATTTCACTCGGGTGATAAACGACAATTACTGCGTGTAGAGTAACCAATGGCTTAGTATCAGTTGATATCCAATCTCGATTGCTGAAGTTGAAACTGTCTGTGTGAATTACTTGTAGTTGACACACCATACGGAAAACATCATGAGCAAGGTGGACTATGCGAATTCCGGGAAACATACGCATGACAAGATGATAGCCACGACAAGAATTGGGGCCAACTGTCGAAGTGGGGCAATAATTACTGGGTGTCTGGCGGATCCTAGCAAATAGTCAAAACCAATAGTCCGCATGTCACATTGAATCAATCCCAACGGAATTTGTGGACTTCCTCTAAGTGTCCGGGATTGGGAGGTGAGAATGAACGCAATTCAGCTTCGAATTAATAGAGGATGTATATTGGATATTGAGGGAACAAAGTTTTAACCACTGTATCCTGCATCTTGTTGCTCATCTCAATATTATTCGGTGCATTTTGGAAACCCGAAGTGAATAAACTGTGAACTAACTATGCTTCTTATAAGCCTTTAGAACACCAAACACTACCGGTCAACTACTTGTCCACGTCCACCAGCTATCTGCTCAATGCCTTCTTGTTCCGATCAGCTGCCTGAGAATATCACTAATTGCACGCAAGTGACAAACACCATCACTACCGGCTCAGTTTGAATGTATTTGATCTGCCAACACTTGCAGTAATCCGTCCGTGTCAAGATCGTGAAAGTACGAATTCTCCTGAAGCTGAAAACACTGGCAATTTCGAGAAGCGCAGCTGCTTCGGTGTTGTTATTCGGATTTCGTTAGTTGGTGACAGAGGCCACTGCTTTGAGTGAGCGTTTGGTGCGAGATTGCACACACGCGGACGGCACGAAAGTTGTTCAATCGGGAATCCAGTACACGGGAATGCGGATCGACCGGACTACGAACAACACACTCCTTCGCTCACAACACTGGTCTCAGGACGTCCCGGTCGCTATCGATGCCACTACTCGGTTCCCTCATGTGACAAAAGCCATTCTGTACGATGCTACCCTCCAATGATCTTCCCCTTATCTCTCTCGGAGGCCACCGTTTTCAGTGAGCGTTTGATGCGAGATTACACAGGGACGAATCTTTGGTTGAATTGATGGCTTGTGGAATACGTAACGCAACTGAAAACACCTTCAGTGCGACACAACTGGGGACCTAGTCCAGATGCAACCAACCAATTTAATTTCACCTCAAGATATTTCACTCGAATGTGTGACATTATTTTTGTTCAATCTTTCACATGCCGTTGTGGACACAGGTTTCGCGGGTCGTTCAAACAGGCGCCATCCTCAACGAATTCGTGAACACTACCTACACATGACTGACCAAAAGTCAGGTCTCGCTGATATTAATCAATCCAGATTCGTCAAATCGAAAGAGTCCAATTTCGTAATTTGGCCACCGCGACTAATTGATGAATGCATTAGTGACATGGTATACGGAGGATCGAGCGTTTCAAAACTGTTGCTTCTCTAAAACCCGTCCGTTGCTGGTTCTCGCTGTTTTTATCGTCAAGGATGCGTTTGAATTTTTTTTACATGAGGGGTTGGTAATACACACATTCTTGATTGTTCGCGCTTTGGAACTGCTCCCATTTTTAGGGATAGTGTATAATTGAGGCTGCACAATTCACTTGAACGGTCGTTTGCTACACGCCGCAAAAGGGATACGAATGTGACACACGTGGTGGAACATTCATTTAGTTACTTGATTTCGGTTCAGTCTTTAACTAGGAAATTGGCATAAGTAGATGGCAGTATTACTGTCATGTCCACAATTTGGCATTAGGACACTCGGAATTCCCAGGTATACTTTCATCACGTGAACTCGCCATGTCAGACTGCAATTCTCTATATAATTTTGTCCTTTCCTGGTCGCCCACATTAGATGTATTGCCACCACTTATTCGAAATAACAGCACCGTAACTGATGAACAAAACAAAATACTCCCGGCCACTCATAAACACACAAATGTCGTTCGATAGACTGATCAAATTTCGACATGTGCTTATGTGAATACCGTATTGACCGGTAGCTGCGTAGTCTATTCATAGAGTGTTCCATGTATAGGAAATGAATTTACAAATTTAGCGGACGCATGTCTTGATCAGACCAGTTTATGTAGCTAATTCCCCGTCACTATCGGGAGTCATACATACCTACATGACTGATATGCTACGAAACCCACATGTCACAGTACTAGACACGATTAGTGATTAACGCAGTGTTTCGAATAATTGAAACTTACCGTGGAAACCATATAAGCGAGTTTTTCCAAACAACAAGACGGTTTTCGGTAATCACTTGTCTTTGTCTGGGAAATTATATATCAGATTGAGTAACAGCAGGGGAGGTTATTGATCAAGAATGAAACTAGGGTGATATGATTATGTAGAGAACAAATATGGATTCGTTTCGGTGATACTCATTAATTGCTGGATGTTGTAATGTTCTATCGGCTGAGCCAGGAACTCACGTCACATTTGGGCTCACCTGCCTACTGGCCTCACTGCAGCTTACGGAAATAGCCAAACAATTCACAGAGCCAACAGTCCAATGGGGATCTTGCAAGCATTTCAAGACGGAACATGCCAACACCGCTGCAGAGCATTATAGTTCCAGTGGTAGTGAGTGGCTTGATAGAATTGTGAATTGGGAGGAGAATCGAGTAGGAGGAATCTGTGTCCCAGTTGGATCTGAACTAGCTGATCAAACAACATTTTCGAGCGTTTCATCAACCGACCGGCCTTATGTTTCAGACAGTCTGTCCGTTCTAGAGTAGAGTGTGGATAAACGTGGAATGTTTGGTCACTCGCATCTGCGACACTCTTCTCTTGAATTAGACGGAAAGACCTCATTAACAGCGATGGTGACGAACAAGGATTCACAGCTTCCCATCCCTGACTACTCCCCTGACAAACCCGATAAGCACCACAGTCAGTGATCTCCGCTTACTGACTGAATACCAACTGCGTATGAACATCCTGACTTCGACCACATTCGAATGGTTGTCGGAAACCGTATACTTATATGCCAAACGTTACTTACCAATTGAGCTACGGAGCAATACCGGAAGCGCAAAATCTTCATATTTGCATTCAATCAACCACAGGCGTTGCTTCAGCTGATGACACATGCAGTCCGTTTGTGTCACAGACTAGAATCAACGGTGCATTTTAATTTGTTAACGCAAAGGAAACGTTTTCTGCTTGATATAATAAGGAAGATATTTCATGATGAATGCGTTGTGACTAAAGTTAGAACATGAGTGGAAATCCGCAAAGGAGTTTTGTCTGTGGACAACGCACTCGAGTTTTATCCTTACTAGAGCAGACGATCAGTGTGGTATATCCCTGTCATCGCTGACAGAACAACTCCGATCACACTTCTGTGAGGCACCCCTGTTGACTTCTA
>QNGE01002276.1:65723-81575 GCA_008508345.1 Paragonimus westermani | reverse complement strand
TAATTGTCGTTTATCACCCGAGTGAAATACAGTTGTTGACACAATAATATCAACATCTCGGCAGTCAAGTGAGCTGGTTTGAAGTGTTTATGCGGTGCAGAAGGAGGGGTGACGGAAGTCGTTAATTCCCATCTAACAGTCGGTGACCCGGTCCGAACAAGTGCTTCAGTTAGAGAGAACGCGGAGACTGATGATAAACGATATAAGCACTCGAGACGACCATGCTTGGTGTCATGTGAATGAGTCACAAGAGCAGGCATCTGAATGAAACCAGAACCGTTATTGCGAATGGTCGAGTGTTGGTTTGAGTGTGAGCATTATAACACAGCGTGTCTAAACCAATTCAGCTCAGTTCACTGACTTGTCTGACTTGTCCGGATACGCTGTGGCTAGTCGCAATATGTATGCGGATGTAAGGACGAAATATGCTATCAGGTTCGTCAATGCACATCTAATATGACAACCGTACAGCTGTACAGCCGGTTGGGACGTCCGGACTTTAGGATGTTATATAAGACCGCCTCATATTGTTGCCTCATCCACCCACAGATTTTATACCTGCTTCCACTATCCGATGAAGTGATGACAAAATCCTCTGGGATTTTATCATCACCTGTCTAACAATACCACGTCCGTGCATTCACAGGAACGTTGCTCATGTGGCATTATCCTTGAGTATGGTCCTATTTGTTCACAAGTCGACTTGATATGTGTGACATTGTCCCCACGTCTACGTCCTCTGGTATATCCCACATCATGCTGTCACGCACCCGAACAGTCAAGGAATAATCAATGTTCTATCCGATTATGCTAGTACTTTCCAAGGTGCTCCATTAAATAAACGACTGCCAAAGAGACCCGACCTCGTCAACTGTTTAGTCGGTGTTCTGATGAGATTCAGGGTGGGACGTATTGCAGTGGTGGCCTGTAGCAATCTCCACTACAGATACTACTGACGCCACTGTCGCATGTGCCCATATTACACGCTGGGTCTCGAATATCGGAGTCCCATCCACAATCACCATCAATATAGGTTCACAATTAGGATCCAAATTATTTCAACATCTTACAGAACTCCTGGGCTGTAAACATGTTCGTACTACTGCGAATTATCCGATGGCAAATGTGCGATACTCAGAATTAGGGACTTCGAATAGCTCTAGGAGTGGTACGTGAATTGAAATCTCCCACGCAAGTAATAAGGAGATGACCTGGTACTGGTAGCAGTAAGCAATTGTTATTCGTGAATTGAGACGTTGAATTTATGGATTTAGAACAGTATTAAAGAAATCACAGCCTTTCATTGGCTGATCTCATTAGCACATGCAACATCATAAACTGTATGTTAATTGGTGGAGTACGGAACAGATGAATTGGCGAATAACGGAAGACACAACACTTAGACCATTCGTCCAATCCTGATGTATCTTTAACGCGGTATTTGGGTTGGTCGTTTGTCAGATCTTCTGTTGGGTCAGGGTTTGAATAATCGGTGAATCGAGATTTCCACCACATAATGGTCTTGTTGGACGCTTTCATAGACACCTAAAGACTGTCATTATGACTGATAAATGTAGTACGGATTGGTTCGAAATACTTCCGCTCATTTCATTGGATCTCCGCACAATGTTCCGGTCTACTCTTCACCGCTTCCCAGCATAACTAGTTTATGGGGCCACACTGCGTGTTCTAAGGTAATTTTTCGTTCCGAACCCAAATAGTCCCTACGAAAAAGTTACTTATATAACGAAATTAAACACCTATACGATACAATGCATCAACATCTGTCGACATCCCTTCATATGTTCCTTTCCAATCATCCTACTGCACACACGTGTTTATCCGTTGTGATCGGGCACAGAAATACTTACAACCACCGTATGATGGCTCCTCTCTCGTCATCTCCAGGAACGATAGATATTCAACCATATTGTGACCGCCAAAGACGCTTGACATGCAAGTTCGCTCATTGCGCAAACTTCCGTACAGGTCATGTCAAAAAACTAAACCACAATCGCGTGCACACATCTGCACGGCAGACACACACTCACAAACATTGAGTGACAGCGCGTTGTCATTCGTCTTGGTGAAAGTTCGCACACAACACGTATACACTGTTCCGATAGTCCCTTCTTATCCGTCACGTTCAGGACTTGTCCTCTTGTACCTGAATGTTACCTGTGGATAATATGTTACTTGTGAGTAGTATACTACCAACAACGAAACTGCCTGAAACCATCTCAATTAACCATCTAAAACCACCGTACAGTGATTCGACGGAACACACGCTATGATACCGCTAACGACCTACCCAAGACTGTCCTCCACGAGCACCACATCCCGGGAAACCACATAGAGCACTAATACACCGCCATTACGCAAGACACGTTCAGGCGAACAGGTTCATTGACCGGATCGTTAGAAAGCCTGTTCCGTACAACCAAAGCCAGACTTTCGCGAGGTTTCACTACCAAGTTCTTTAGCAGGGGAGTATTTGTAGGTGTCACTTTGACAGGACGCTTATGACTGACATAATCAGTCTGTCCGCGCTAATAACCGCATCAACACGCCGTATTTGACAAGTTTTCCGTAGTTCAAAGCCTCGTGACCTATTATATGACAGTGCGAGATATACTTTACACAAGACAAGCCGTACTGACGGTTATAACCGTTAAGCATTCTATGATGCGCGGTTGATGAGGAAATTTGTGCACACGAATGACCATCATTCATCATCGTGGTTCCCTGAATACACACACTTTCCGGTCTGTTTTTTTTTCAAGGTCTGACATCTGCTGTGTCTCTGGTCACCGATTTAACCCAAGAAACTCTAAACTGTAGTAACTAGCACTAAGATCACATCTGTCACCGTAAATTATCAACAGTTACTCACCGTGCGAATTCTCCAGAGCTTGTAGTTAGGCTAACGTTCAGTAGGTTATCGAAGAAACTGACTTCAGGGGCTAAGGGTTAAATAGAAACCTGAAATCGTCTTCAAAAAGTTAAATTCACAAACATAGATTAATGTGGTCTACCTGTATAGGTCAGGTTGCGTATAGCAAGAATAGAGATTTGATGATCGATCGATGGATAACGCAGAGAACATTAAACCACAAAAATATGTACAACAAGATATTAGATTGAGATGGTTAGTCGGCCATACCGTTTTAAACATACTCAAGAGGACAGGATTCTTCAAAGCAGATGTCTGCGGACGGTTTCCAAGGTGAAGGGCTGAGCAACGGCCATCAGAGGTTTGCAATACTGGCGGGGTAGTATCATATTTAGTTGATTTTGACACCCATCACACACCAGACTTCCGTTACAACCGAAATCGAAAACTTGGATGAACCATACATGCCTGTGAATTCCAGAATTCCGTTGCAAAGCAGTGTAGAAAATGTGTACAGGCATCTACATAATCAGAAACATCTTCTGGTCTTGTGGAGAGTCACTTATGTAAAATTAGCCGATTTCAATTAATTTTGAGCTAGCATCGTTTTGTTTGTTTAGGACTACGGTCAAGTCCAGATTTGGTAGAATGAAGTATGGACACGAATAACAAAAAATACCTTCAGACTTTAATGCACCATAGAGTGAACCACACTCCTTGTAGTGTGTAGAGGCTTCGGAAATTAAATGCTGAACAATATTGCTCATTCTTGGAGACAATCATTATATCATCGACTTAAAGTCGATCGAGACTGGAACGAAGAGATGTTATTCAGTATTGAAAAGGTTGCGCATGCTCATATCGAAATTGTTTTTGTCACAATATTATGCCAAATTCTAACCAGTAGATTTACGGGGCGGATAAGTGCACATGCATCCAGTTATTTTCACTCTTCCCTGGTTGAATTCTGGTCATAAGGGCTTCTGTCAGACGCAAGCGTGCTAGTTACACTACGCGGTCAATGCTGTTCACACTTTTTCACTTTAGTTTTGAAAGCATGGAGGAAGGTGAGAAAATTTATCGGGATATTTTCAAGGCGAGAAGTAACTCTCCGACGGTTAAGCAATATGTGAGTGTGCAAGCAGGTCGCGGCTAGTGGTGAAGATTCTTCGTCAGACTTTACTCCTCAATCTGGATCAACCTGTTTAACTCACATTTTCCCAGTTTTCAAGTTAACCTTTCTTTATCGTATAATCAGGAAGTATCTGCTCGCAAACACGCAACAGGCAAACGGATGTTTGAAGACTAGCCTGTAGGAATTGCCTATTAAAAAGCACTGAAAACCTGTTCATTAGGATCGTGGCAAAGACGCGGTTCAGCTGAGCACTGCGAATAAGTCCTAACGGACAAGTAAAGTGTTTTACTCCAAAGATTGAAAAGTTGATTTCTGCTGACTCACCGGATATTCGGAACAAAAATCGACTGATCTCCCGTGATTCTGATTAACAAATTGATAGCTGTGACCTCGATTGTTAACGCAAGAAAACTCCGGGTGAAGCCGTGGCGCACGAACTGACTGAGCGAGCTTTTTCCTCAAGCCTTGGGTTGTGCTGACCGATCAAAAGACATTAGCAACAGTGTAGTAATAAAGGATGGCTTACGAATTTAATATCAGTCATGTGGACCGGACAACTGGGTTGGATGTAGTCTGAAACAAATCAAATAGCCTCAAATGTCACACACAGCTGCGAACGAGAGACACGTTACACTTAGTTGCCATATTCCCCAGGATCGTCTAACGGAAGCCAAAGTGGCTCCAGAGTCTAAACGATTGAAACCTATTGATAGTCATATCATAGCCATAATCAAAAATGGTGACAGAAGATGGTGCTACGAACTGCTCACCACTTTTCGGCCCGTGAAGTTCACTGAATAGGTGCTGTTTGTGTAATACTTATGAGGAGTCAATCACACTGTTTAAGCTTCATATGACAACTACTATGTTTGTTTTCTATAGTACATTCAAGGTGCTACCAAGTCTCGATACATCAAAACTTCATCATCGCAAAGAGAGTCAAATACGAGGACTATAGCCGAATTTCCTGTATTCTCGTAAACGCTGACTGTTCCTCTGTTTTTACGCGAATTTCATACTCTCCTAGATTAATTCCGCCGTTGGGAATTTCAATCAACTGCTTCAGTTCGTGTGATAACTAACAGCAGTTCTCAAACAAGGGATATCGTTCTGCACAGTGGGTGGCAATCATCAATCATCCACTCTCATTTTTCACATTTTCATGACGTTTATCAAGATATTTTCGGATCTCTTTAATAATTGGTTTGGTGGTAGCCAGCATTGTGACGGTTGTAGTAGATGTGCATATTCATTACATTTCGAACGTCACTTAGCAGACAGAAATTTACGAGGGAGCAATTGTTGCTGTCTCCGAACTCGTTTAATTCTGAGTTTGTGGTGAAATCCTTCTTTAAAATCATATTTTCTTCAAAATTTCATGCTAATCAAAATGGATGTTTTCCATTGTATGTACATATATATATATATATATCAAGAAATGGCATGCGCTGACATCCGAGTGTCAAGATTAAATAGGTGTAAAATTTTCGCCATAAGGCCTCAGTACTACGAATGTCCACATTCTTTCATAAACGCCAAACCATCATATCTCTGATCAAAATAAAAAATTCTGTCCGCCTAAATTTTGAGCACCAGAAAAACCATGGTGGAAAGTCAACTCCTGCTCTATCGGACTATGAGTCTATGAACTCAACTGAACGTTAATATGTCTAACGTTACAATCAAACGTCCTCCAGACTTCTCACAACGCTTGTGCTAGTCAAATGATAAGCAATCACGGGATCACTCCGTTTGTAAGAACGGGAATTTGGTAAGAATGGTAGATTGATATAGCTCTATCTAAGATCGGATGATAGTGATTTTACTTTTGGAAGGTAAGCAGAGCAGTGAGAAAGCAACTGGAAGCTGAAATTTCCATCGGTTGATTAAACCGGTACGTTTACAAATCCGGAATTCACAACTCATTACACTCTTACCTGCAAACAAATGTCTACCGCGTTTTATGTTTAATTCCATCATAACAACCCCATCATACAAGAGTGAAGTTGCTAATGAGATTATCACGTATAAAGTTTCCGATGCAGTTGAGAATGGTTTTCCTGTGGCACCAGGCAACTTATCATTCAGTACATGCCCGGTACTGCTGCCGTGTCCCAAGAAAAGCTTGTCTAAGCATTCTTTGTCATTTTTTGTATTCCTTCTGACCTTTTATTATTAAGCGAGTCACGTTGAGAAGGCCATAGGGCGGCCATTTGAGAGGAAGTCCAATTTCAGTAAAATTGGTTCCCAGTTGTCTGATGCCGGCTATCCAATAAATCTGCATGAAGCTTCCCAAGTCACGTGCAAGGTTCGTCAACCCCATTCCAAAAACTGCAGGGTCGCGGCTGTTATCGGCATCAGATTCTACGATCGCTGTTTGTGTCTGACAACACTTTGTGGAAACACCAAGTCTCCTTTGGCCAAGTACGCCACAGCCACTCCAAACCCGAGCAGGTGCCGCAGTGTGTATGATGGCAGACACATGGAACACGCATGCGCACTCACTAACACGCCCACTTTCCTCCGTAAAACCGTGATCCGGCTCACTGTGATTTTCAATGACCTGCTTATCTTACTGCAAATTTCATATTCTACTCGCACATACGTTGTAAAATCCTGGTGAGAACTGCCAAAAACGGCTAATTCATTAACTTCACTGTACTTGCACAGTGCGTCACTAAGACAACAAGTAACTATTTATAAGGAGGCATAGTGGACATGCTCAGCGTTGCACTAGTTTAACTACTAAACCACGCTTGGATGTTAGATATGTCACATTTGGACTCAGTCTCCCACCCGCCTCAAGTGATCAGATGGAATTAATCAAATAACACAAGAGGTTGACTGTCCTCACGGGATTCCGGCGTGAACTCCCTGAGCATTCAACAGATTTGTCAGACCACTTACCAATAACAAGTGATGGCTGGGATTGCTAGATACATTATGACTACACTAATATAGCGCTTAATGTTGCCTCGATGTGGGACAGCACACTGAGCAGAAGACAGTTCGGAAACGAGTGTTAAAAGGCTTAATTGAATGGTTAGTAGGCCTAGTAAACCAAACAGAGTGGCATATTCGAAGAAACAAAATACTGTATAGTTTGAATGATAGGTTGTTTAACCAATTTTCCAATAATCTTACACTAAGGCAACCGTTTGAGTTATATATGACTCACGTTGTGTATAAGTTTGAGTTACTTCTTATTCTTAGTGAACTATTGAAATACTTGTGAACACGACCTGATTGTGTGAGATTGCGTGAGATCTGGAAATTAAAAAAACGCTGCTCAGTCTTGCAAATTTATAGATTTCCGTATTTACCAATGCACTGGACACAGACTTTTTGGGGCTCAGTTTATCAGACAAGTTATAATCGGACTTTGATGTATTTGTTGCGACACCAATCGAATGTAAAATGAAATGTCAACTCTCTTTCGAAAGGCATGATGTTGCGTTCGATACTCTACTTCAGCCGATTCATGTCTCTCACGAAATATTAAAAGAACAAAGTATACCGAAATTACTTACAACGTGTGCATAGCAGGGCGTTATTTTGTGAAAATGTCTGTTAAATATATGGTTGCGAGCCGTAGGATCATCAAATTATAGGTTCACGAGCATAACAAATATCGTTCGTTTCATTTTGGCACCAGGATATCAGAATTTTTGCATTTCCTCAACTATTGTACGTAGATCTGTGAAAAATGTGATGAAAAGGTGAGGTTTCTATTGTTTACTAAATAGGTCAACTTTTTCCGGCGAATCTTACTATCCAAATCGTCATAATAACAAAGCGTGTATCCAAAAGTGATTTATCGATTAAAGTTAACCGAACATCAACGCTTAGTGCACACTAACAGTTTTACAACCATGTTGTCACCAATATAGATTCCACACTCAGAAGTGTTGTAAAGCTGACCTGTTGGGTAGTTGACCGATCGAGTAAGCATGCTGATACAAGACTGAGAGCAGACTCTTATTTCGCTTGACGTTTTGTAAGAAACTGACCACCCAGCCTATGTTAATAGAACCGGTTTTCGAAATAATCAGTAGAGTGTGCATTTGCTTCTGATCAGTCTTCTTGGTAGTTTCAACTTGTGGTAACACACGAATATCTGCATGACGCCTGCTAAGCGTGCAAGTAAATTTCGAACTGGTGGAAGCTGTCCAACATAAGGTTATAACCTGTAGGGCCTAAATGTGCCACCAGACATACAACTATGTTTGCATGTCCGGTTTGATCAGCATTATCATAATTACTGGCACCCTTCCATTCACGGATCAAAGTTTCTCTTAAGCCTTGACTGTAGCACAAAGATTCCACACTTTAAAATGCACCATTTGAATAAACTGAATAAATGAACAAACCTCTCAGCGTGTCTTTCTCTGTAGCAAGTGAGTTTATCGCCAAAACCGAAGTTTTTCTTGAATACGCAGAGCTGGTTTCAAAATGTAGGTTCTCAGAACACCGGAATTACGATGTTTTCATTCAAGTGGTATTCAACCAAACGACAACTTCCACACAATCCAGCAAAACTCCTTAAACCAACAAGTACCTGCAAATGTTCCAAAGGTACCGTGAATCCAAAGCCTACAGAATGACTATTACTTGTCCGGAACAGAAAACCTAACAAACAGTTCAATCGTTTCAATATGTAAATTTTCTTATTATGACGGTAAGATCTACTCAAAAACCACAGCCATCTGTTAGATCTGTAGGACATTTTCTATTTTAAAAAAATTAGAAATTTGAAGAAAGCAGACTGTGACAGGTCGGATATAGCTCACAACTTGGATTGTGTTATCAAGACGAGGCGTAAACAGACGCATACTAACTGAGTTTACTGTACATGAGATGTAACAAGAGACACTAAAAACTGGATGAGTGAAGTCTAAAGATAGAATTAAATTCACCCGTTTTATACGAAACTCCAGTTTTTGCGGTTACGATTCAGTATGGATTCACCAAACTAACAAGTAGATTTGACGCGTTGATTTATGCCGTAACTTTCTGTCTGCTATGTTGTTCCGTGTCTTTCACTTGGTCGTCACCAAGAGGGATTTGCTGGAGTGGTCACCCGCTCTCCCGTCTTTGTAACTAATTGGCCACCATCGTCAGCATGATTCTTATGAAATCAGCCTAAGCAGCTTCCGTGAATTTGATGAGGACAGTTATCACTTTGTTGTACTACCCTCAGTTACATTCATTCGGCTTCCCTGACAGTCTGTGGAGTAGAGATAACCACTTTCTAATAGGCTGTTGTTTACTACGTTTCCCGCTCCTTCACTGCACTTCACGACATGAGCGTCGAAAGATCATCACATTTTTGCAGCCCTTAAGTTATCTAACCACTGTAGGCGATAACGCGATTAGTGATGTCCGTTTTGAGTGAAACAGTGAGAGGACGCAATTCATGTGACTTCCTCCGGAGTAGCATTTCGTACATTCTGGTCACACGTGGGCAAGTAACTAAACGAGTCAAAATTCTAAAGAGTGAAAGGTATGGCTTAAAAGATTAAATAAACGAGTGAAAAATTGGAAATCAAAATTGTGGGAATGCCGACTATCAGGGTAGCCACAGTGTCAACACAAACTGCTTTGAACCCTCGGAAGGGAACTGTGACATTTGACAGCAAAAGCCTCAGCAAACTGAAGTATACGTTTCCCGTTGCTGCGAAAAATCACCGGAAGTGCGTCAGGAACTTTGACTCTGTGTCCTGTTTGTACTGTGTGCCTTGCAGCCGATGATGATGGGTTTCGTCCATTGGCATTTATACGGGCGCCTGACGTTTATAACTGAGTTTCCAGCCATTTGGGAAAATACTGCTTAATAGGAACGCTCATTTGTCGGTTTTCCCTTCCTGTGAAGCTCATACTGCAGGTACAGAGATATTTATGTAAACAATGAAATATGACGGACGAACAGTGTTTGTTCGTGGCCGCGGCAGCTGGTAGTGCTCTCATACATGCATACAACAGCTGTTAGACGCTTCTCCCTCACCGTTGACTAGCTGTCTCCTAAAAACGGGAGTTCTAAATGCACCGTCCTCTTCGGTATCATCGTAACTTCTTCTGTTGGGATGACGGCGCAGTTGTGCTTTCTAATAAATCACAGTTGGTACATGTTGACCTGTAGAGTGTTCGTCAGTAAGCTTAACTCCGGCTGTAAAATGTTTTCTTTGCAAATGCTTCGTGCTCTGTGGAAAGTCGTCCTGACTAGACTTCTCTTTTGCTGCATTGGGCAGAGGCCATCGAAATACCTATACTTTCCTGTCCAGATAAGCTTCCTATGGACAGATTTTTCTATCGTACCATCTGATCTTCGGGTGACCAGAATGTCCAGATAAGGAAGGCAATCATTCACCTCATTCTCTCTTGTTGGATTAAAATTCGAGTGAGCCTGGTTCAACTTCAAGAATAACTTACACTAGTCACTTGAGCCCTCAAAAATGGCTAGGACATCGTCTACATGGCGTCTGCACAACACCGTTTTTGACAGGCTTCTGCATAATACGGACTCTGCTTTAACCATGAATAAATACACTAGAAGTGGACCCAGTCGACTGCCATTGCAACCCTGTCCACTTATGGGAAACTATACGTCCGGAAGTTGAAACTTACAAGCTGTGCACATGAAAAAGATTTCAGCTCGATCACTGGGATGGGAAATGGAGCGCTGCTGCTTACAGAAAGTTCGTAAAACTTACCAAGTGTTTCAGAGAACGGATTGTTAGTAAACAGGTTGAAAGCGGGCACCAAGTGAAAACTGAGGAAGCTTTCAAAGTGGTATGTCGCGTGACAGACAGCCCATCAAAAACTACCGAATTAGAACGTTTTGTACTGCCGAGGCTATCGGAATCAGGCTGACTGCCCCGATATTATATCATCAAAAAACGGTTCGTTCAAAAGCTGAACCTACCATGGCCAAAAATTCATCGGATCGATGGCCAACCGACGGGGTAAAATCAATGGACAGGCGTGACATAACCGATCAATCAAGCCACCGCCAACTGATCGGCCAGTGACCTAATTTCTCTGTAATAAATTTGATCGATATCTCGATCTAACTCCACTAACTCCTTATCTAATTGTGCCGGCCTGAAAATGAATTATCGGAAATATGTTCACCTATATATGTCTCTATTCTCATTGTCGTAATGGGTATACCTGGAAAGTACAGTGTAATCATCAACACCGAAACAAAGAATCCCGTTTTGAACATCAAGCACGTCATCTGGCCTAAACTCTCGCAATTAGCTTTCCGGCGTTTTTCGAGGCTAAGGATTTTTCAGGTGAGAGTCAAATGTATTGGAAGCAGGTTAAAACTGAGAACGGTTTGGAAGTAGTTGGGATGAACGGGTCACTTAGAATGTGGAATGCTGTCGAAACATCCAGCTGACCGATGAAATTCATCTTTGGACTGCAGCTCCGTATTTGTTGCCTGAGAGTCGATTAATATCACTCAGTCGGATCTTCGAAATACATAGATCAAGATTACCAGGCCATCGTCTAGCATTCCACGCACATCTGGCTAAATCCGCCGTTAACCGTCGCAAAACGCTAGGTGGATGATCCATGATTTGTCAAGTGAAGGGAGCTACCAGCAGCGAGTTATGTATCGCACGTTATGTTCGCCTCACGGATTTGTGTACTAGATTCTTCTGGCCTCCTGCTGAAACTCCTAGAGGGTATGAAAACTCTTTGTTCTCTTCGGTATAAACGCTGATCTCCATATCAAGTGAATGAACGTGATTAAACGAAGCATTGATGGCCGCTAAGCTGTGGTCAGTGGATGATGCCCTACTCCAATTCGAAGTTCGGTTGTCCACTTGTAACACACTTTGATGGTGACCGTTCGGACGTGGACAAAAGCATTTGAGAGGGAACGTCCAGGGCGGTCAAGATTTCATCTTTAAACTATAACATATTCACAGTGTTATGCGATAGCTACGCATCGGTCTGCATCACAAGTGTAACAATGACGGTACCGACCGCGATCACTGGCATTCGTCTCGCCTATCACAAAAGTTGACTCATTCTTCATCATCGTGACAAACGCCGGTTTATACCACATCCGGTGTTTACAGAACTGCAAAAGACTAGGGTTCAAGTAGTGTAAGAACGTTGGACCACTCACCGTGCACAAAGCTTCAGGTTCCAAATCAGTTGCGAGGCGGACGACAAGAGGGTCGACAGATTCTTCAACAAATTTCACACACTGGAATGTATTCATGTGGAATTTGTATGAACAACATTGACATGGAAACTAGGTGTTCAACGAATAGGATATTATTCCTGGCTACGCGTTTACATCAATTGTTATGATTCAGTCCGACTTGAATATAGGTTGATTCACTCCGTCTGACAATTCCTTCGCTGGGATCTTCTGACACATCGTCTCGCCTATCACAAAAGTTGACTCATTCTTCATCATCGTGACAAACGCCGGTTTATACCACATCCGGTGTTTACAGAACTGCAAAAGACTAGGGTTCAAGTAGTGTAAGAACGTTGGACCACTCACCGTGCACAAAGCTTCAGGTTCCAAATCAGTTGCGAGGCGGACGACAAGAGGGTCGACAGATTCTTCAACAAATTTCACACACTGGAATGTATTCATGTGGAATTTGTATGAACAACATTGACATGGAAACTAGGTGTTCAACGAATAGGATATTATTCCTGGCTACGCGTTTACATCAATTGTTATGATTCAGTCCGACTTGAATATAGGTTGATTCACTCCGTCTGACAATTCCTTCGCTGGGATCTTCTGACACAGTTCGACAATACGCCTCTCCACAAAGCTGCGAGCCTTGTCGTTCAGAAGCTCATCTTTGAGAAGATCTGCTATTGTTTTGCATGTTCTGCGTACTAGAACACGTGATAACTGGCACATCTATTAGTTGTGAATGGGATAAACATTAATCAAACATTCATAGCCGTGTAGGTACTCAAAATATAGCATTGCCCCGCTCCAAATAGTTGGGGAAATGAGGAGATGCCATTGAATGTATGATTCGGTAGCGCCTAATGTGAAGTCAATGGAGTAGTGGTCAACACGGTTGCTTCATGAAAATGCAGTCGGAGGTGAATTCCCGGATGTAGCAAGTATATGCACTACTGACGAGCTCTAACGAGAGCGAAACTCGTCTAGTGCTTCTTTTCTGAAGAGGCTGACTAAAACGTTTGTCTGAATGCGAAGTCCGTGGTCAAATGTGAGTGATGTTCAACTTGATATTAAACAAATCCTCTACCACTCGTCAGAAGAACAGTGTTTGCTAGAGGTTGTTTAACGTGCCTAGACCGAGAGTCTTCGATCTCGATAATGGATGGTCAGTGGGAAATGTGGATAGAAATGTTCCATTTGTGGTTAGCAGTCAACAAATTTGTCTTACAGCAAGATAATCTGGCATAGTGTTCATTTCTCACAAACAAAGTGCTTGAGCGTTTAGGAACGGTCATTCGGTCTTATCTATTACGAGGTAGATTGTGTGGTGGTCAACACGGTTGATTCGTGAACGCGTGACCAGGGTTCAGTTGTCGATCATGCTAAGTGCATGCATTACCGCCGGACTATAACTAGAGGGAAATTACTCACTATGCTTCTTTCGGAAAGAGGCTAGACGGACAGTCCACCTATTAACTGAAAATGGATATTAGCCGTTGATGGTATCAGCATTTCTCCATCCGCTGACATCAACGTACTTACAAATCGCCTCACTTCATTCCTCGTGATCGACAGTCAAACGTGAAATGTCCCGCACATTTTGGATACACAAAATCTATCAGTCCTCCAATACTCCGCGAACACCTTCTCTCAAGTAACCGAATTCCGGCTGTATTCGCATCTTAATCACACCCATCACGCCACTCAAATTGTACTAAAATATTCACGTTTCTTTTCCGCACATAGTGTATTTCATGGACATCAGAGAGTTGGTGTACTGCTGAGCTAGTTATTCGCATTCGCCGTCCGATATACGAGCAGCTTGAGTCTAAGGTGCTGTCAACCACCCTTGTCCAACTCCAAAATCAGTGCTCCCCGATGCCTGTATTTCAATGCACCATGAACTGTTCGTATTGCAAACGCAGTCATTATTATTTAATACGGGATTTTCGGGAACCGATTGCTTCGCAATCGATGAATATGTTCCATGGAATGTCAATATAGCTCGCCTTTATTTTGGATAGATGGAGAGCGACTTCCCCTTACTTTAGCCTCACTCATATTTGAGAGCCTTATTCGCATCTAGGTGACATTTTTAGTCAGCTCCTCCGGAATGCATGTGAAGTCAATCAGACCAACTGTTTGGAAAATGTCTCCCTCAACTTAATCTGGGGATTTCTGTTGAACGCTTGCTAGCCTATCGGTTTTCGGCTAATCTATTTCCGTTTTTTGGGCACGCAATGGCGGTAGTTAAAGAAATTGTTTCTCACAAGTACCTACAAACAGAGTGATAACGAGCCTCCGCTTTGTCGGATACATCTGTGAACATCACGTTAAGAAAATGAACACGAGTTAACCATGGACTGATAGACAGTGTGTATTGGATATTGAGGAAACGAAGTTTTAACCACTGCACCTTATGTCTTGATGCTCAGCTCACTATTGATTGTTACATTATGACAATCCTGTGAACTAAATGTAGTTCTTATAAGTCTTTAGAACACTAAATAATACAGGTCAACTAACTGTTTACGTCCATCAGCCATTTGCTCAATGTCTTCTTGTTCCGAACAGCTACCTGGGAATATCAGTAATTGCATGAGTGTGATAAGCGCCATTACTGCCGGCTCAATTTGAACGTATTTGATTTGCCAACACTTACAATAATCCATCTGTGCCAAGATCGTGAGAATGCAAATTATCCTGAAGTTGAAAACACTGAGAACTTCCAGAGATATTGTTGCTTCAGATTTTGGGCTGAAGTTCTGCTCTCATTACAGCTCATTTCAGCTACATTCATTAGTTGTTAACGGGATAATCATTAGTGAAACATCCATCGCAGTTTTTGTGCTGAAAATGTTATTTTTTTCAATATGGATAAATGAAGTAAGACGCAATGAAATTGAAAATGTAAATCAACCAATAGAATGTGTTCTGTGTGTGTGTGGATCGTTATCTTTCAACCCTCAACCAGAGTTTATTCGAAGGATTGCCACCGACGGTTCGTACACAATTCATGAATTTTGAGCAACTTTTTTCATTTTTTGCCTTCTGTAAATGATTGCGTGATTGTAGAATTTCGTCTTGGTAGTTTTCGATCACTTTGCACCAGTTAACCTTATTAGCATTGGTCAACGGAACCATTTGCTGAGTGTTTGGGTGAGATGTGCAGTTGCTCTGCAATCTGACCTCACCCGATTATCCGAATACACATATCTCCCTTTGCCAGTTTTCATTACACCTGGCCCCAAACACCCGCAGTTGAAACAGTTCATTCCCTTCAGAAGTTTGAACAAAACTGTTAGAACACGAAAACTGTTAGATGCAAGCATTTCGTATTGACTCGTCAGTACCAAATTTGCAATAACATGAAACGGGTTTTTTATATCGAGCAGTTAGGGAGCAGGGTTGATAGTCAATCGGTGGTTTATGAAAGGTCACTACGTCCAGGGAAGGGTCAAGTTTACGAGCAATTGTTTCTGAACACACAAGGTCGGCTTCAGTCGATTGATTGCGACCGCCTCAGCAAACCGCAAGAATCTTGGATTGGAGTGACGTAATAGGATTCTGAATGCACACATTGGGTCGATAACGTGACCAGTGGTCAGGACGTGTCTTGCGACTGCGGACGCCGGTTGCTTGCGTGTTTCA
>QNGE01002276.1:35232-63735 GCA_008508345.1 Paragonimus westermani | reverse complement strand
TATTACGTCACTCCAATCCAAGATTCTTGCGGTTTGCTGAGGCGGTCGCAATCAATCGACTGAAGCCGACCTTGTGTGTTCAGAAACAATTGCTCGTAAACTTGACCCTTCCCTGGACGTAGTGACCTTTCATAAACCACCGATTGACTATCAACCCTGCTCCCTAACTGCTCGATATAAAAAACCCGTTTCATGTTATTGCAAATTTGGTACTGACGTGTCAATACGAAACACCCTCAGTTGAGTTGATACCGATTCTTGATGGTCACCCTGAAAGCGACATACTCATGATCGGTTTTATTCCCGTCTGAACTCATCGGGTATAACTGGTGTTTGACGGGCAGAGAGATTTGACTCGTAAGGAGAAGGGTTAATATTTCGATCCCCATTCAGGATACCTCTATCTGTTCCGTAAAAACAAACCGGAAACGGATCGTGGAGTGTTGGCTGAGGGTGTGTATTAAGAAGTATCTGGGTGAGATACATCGATTGTTCCCAGTGTGATCTTCATATAACATAGTGGTCAAAGCTGACAATTCATGAGAAGGCGAATATGCTCTAATAACGGTCGTTTACGTGACGGATATTTGGGTATAGAGTATAATTCGAGAGTTTATCAGAAAGCGTACCTAAGACTAGATGAAAGTGATGTTCACTGAAACAAAATATGTGTCTGATGAAAAGTCCAGCAAAATGAACTATGTTTAACAATTCGTCTTCTTCCCAAGTAAAATTAACACCAAGACTTAGTGCTGTTCGATTAAGGGAATTACGGCACAATCGGTACACAGCAGTGCGTTGCTCTTCATCATTTGTAACCAGTGAGGTAATCGTGCTGACCACTGTACCTGATTAAACGCGATTGAAGTATCACAACGAAAGCTCACCAACATTCACTTCGGAATATTCCCCAGACTCGTCAATCGTTTTACAGTATGTGCAACAAAGTAACTATCCTATCGACTAAAATCCCTTCCTCCAGAACGTCCTCCAGGACGTCCCGCTCAAAATGAATGCACGCAACCCGCCGAAGCTTTCGAGCAGTGTATTGGTTATCGGCAAGTGGTCCGGGATTTGGTTTATATTATTTGGAAGCCTACATAAAATATTTCATTTGGTCATAACCCGAAGACATTGACGTAGTGGTCAACGTGAGGACTTCATATCATTGCAAGTCCGAGTATGAGTCATTTTAATGGAAAAGGTTTGCAATATTGACCAGTCCGAACAGTGGTGATTCGCGAATTTGTTCCACCTGGAAACTGAGACTTAGAGAATCCAGCTGACTACAACTGTTACGATTATCCATGAGGTGTACGCAAACTATATCAATCAAATCTCTGACCAGGTTGCAACCGTGTGTCTTTAGAACCTATCAGCATTCAAATGTAAACGGACCTTGACGTGCTTTCAGCTATGCGAACTAGTGTGCAAACTTACTAGGTCCGCCGCGCTCATCCTGTAAGGGAGAAAACATTCCACCTTATTCGGTCAGTGACGAAAAAGTTTTGTAATGGCATTGTGTTATCACATTACCACACACGTTTCACAGTATATGGGCTTGCAGATTCTAAAGTTGCTTTGAAAACGAACGTTTCCAGCTATCCCATTCTACTCAGCATAACACAGTTAACTCCAACTGCAGGGCCCAATGTTTTGCTTTCAATTTTTGAGCTCAGTTATAAACCCTGTTAATTGGTTGAAGTCTACTTTGCTTACACCAGTGTGAGGCCAAACCGAAATGACAAGTGAATGGTGTATTGTCGATATCTGTGTTATATAAAATTTAGTGAACAAATATATATATATATATGTATATATATGTATATATTATATAATACTATATTTCGTCAAGGTTAGTTCTTGTGAGGATCCTCAGTATGATGTTCAGTGTAATAAGATTTGCGTGAAAATACCCGGTTTAGACATTAGGAGAAACGTGTAGCGAACAAGCTTGTTTTCGGTGATTCATCATCAGGCTAATTACAACACATTTATTTGAATTAATCATGTGTGAGAAAAGGTACAGTAAGAGATCGAACGGTTCATTATCAGTTTCAGAAGGATCAGGTCAACTGTACAAATTATTGATGACCGTTAAGATAGTGGTCATGATTACGTAATCTGTTCGGTCCGGACGTGAACACCAGGCCATGGAAGATTCAGTGTTTTTACGAGACGTTTTTGAATACATAGTGGGGGGGAGAGTAAACGGATGGCTGTGGCTTCCGCGACTGCCAGTAAGCGCTCTTTGACATGTTTTGATTGTAAACCCGGTGCGCTATAGATAGGACGAAATGAGTCATTGAGATCGATTGAGTGGTTGGACTCCATGAGGTGTGCAGCGATAGAAGACGAGCAAGATTTTGACAAGCCCCGAGTTAGCCACACCGGATGATGCTCCCGAATGCGTTCGGATAGTCGCCGGGTCCTGCAGCCTACATAATTCGTCCCACAGGAACAAACAAAATGATATACACAGTAAGAGGCAGCATGAACAGGCAATACATCCTTCAATTGAGGACGCAAAATCGGTATGGAACTAAACTGGACTCGCAGTTCTGCAGCAAAATAGGTCTTGCTTAGGGCTACGCTAAGTTTGTTGCTTATATTCTTGGAGGCATTGTCGCCCTTAAAAGGCAATGAAATATAAACAGACTTCTTCTCTAGGGTGTGTGGATTGTCTAATTTTGTGCCACTCAACGTATGTCTATGAATAAACTGTTCAGGATAGCCATTTTCAACTAGGATTTTAAATATGAATCGTTTTTCTTCTTCCAGGGTATTGCTCGAGCATATTTTCGTCGCTCGATCTATCATACATCGGATAAGATTGATTTTCTGTCTTAATGGTACAAAACTATAGAAATTCGTATACTGTCCGGTCCACGCCAAATTACGGTGCATATTTCTCTGTATCGTCCCAGCTGAGCGGCGGGACAGGAAGACGTCTAGGAACGAGATGCCGTCCGGTGACTCAGGCTCCATGGTGAAACGGATATTTCTGTGGGCTGAGTTGAACCGTTCCAGTATTTCTCTACGGCTTATTGATTCATCCGTTACGCAAATAATGTCATCTACATGTCGCTTGTAAAGAGTAAACGAGTTAATCTGAGTTGCTAGCGCTCCACTTTCAAGCTTTGCCATAAAAATATCAGCTAGTAGTGGTCCTAATGGTGACTCCATTGCTACCCCGTCCTTTTGTCCACATAGTCTACCGGAAACTTGAAACTGAACATTATAGGTACAACGGTATAACAACCGTTTTAATTCTTCTACCGGTAATCCCACATTTATAGAGTTGTTCTCAAGATAATCGCCCAGAAACCCGATTGTTTCCCTGAGCGGAACATTAGTGAATAAGGATGTTACATCAAGCGAGAATATTCTTTTTCTCGACCCATTTAGTTTCTTCAAGATTTCAACGAATTCTAATGAATCCCTCAAACTGTGGACTGCTAGCTGTCTCCTTACCGGCTCTAACATCCCTGCTAGCCATTTCGCCCTTGCATGATACGGGGAATTACAGCGTTTGGTTAAAAGTTATCAAACAAAGAGTATTTGCTGCATCCACGCTTGTCAAACATAGAAGAAGACTTACCAGTTTTGGTGCAGCTGTCACACATACAAGAAACCTCCAAAACGATAGAACGCCCACTTTCATGCTGACACATTTGCTCAGTCTATCGAAAGGCACCTATTTATTTTGACTAATCGCGCATTGTGAATCATGAGATAAATGAACTGAAGACTTCTGGAACTTTTTCAAGTTGACCATCACTCACATTCGATCGCACCGTTCGCATTCAGATAGACTTTCCAGCCAGCCTCTTTCGAAAAGAAGCACTAGACTCGAGTTTCGCTCTCATTAGAGCACGTCATTAGTGCATATCCTTGCCAGGGCCGGGATTTGAATTCCGGCCATTCTAATCATAACGCAACCGTGTTAGCCACTGCACCATTGACATCACATTAGGCACGACCGGAACTGTTGGTACAATGGCCGAAATTTTAGTTGTCTGCGAATTTTGGAGTTCCCAGTGTTCAAACATTAGACTATGTAATGTTGCTGATCACGTAACCGAACAGACAGAATGTGTCACGCTGGTGAAACTGATTACACTCGTAGATGCGCTCAACATTCGAGACACACATATGTGCATTTATAACACGAAATTTATGCACATTTGCTGCGGATAAACAACACGTGTTGGCAGAGCAAAACCGCAATGGAATGACCTATTCTCAACAGCATGTTGACAAAACGAAAACACTGCACGATCAAGATTTCAAACAAAATTTCGCCCCTCTTTAATACCAACAGTGAAAACGATCCATCGTTATAGTCAACCCATGGAATCTTTGTGCGGTTTCAACAGAAAAATCACCGTTACACAGCCTTTGAAACCAGCTATGTTCTAGAGCAACGGAATTTCAGCAGGTTCGGGAAGGTACTTGATTTCTTCATAAAAATGTCTACTTGAAAATGAACAGTTGGCCCTCAATTCTTCTCATGCTGGTTGTTTTTCACTCACTAGGTGGATATCGCCCACGGTGGTGCTTTCTGGACCCGTTTATAGAGTAGGTAAGGATGACAGATTGTGAATCATCCCACAGTGTGTGATGCTCAAGTAGGCATGTGAGATTGAGTTCACTCAGCAGCCCATGACGTCCAGTATCGTTTGAGCTGCATCAACGTATTCAATTGTTCTACAATTTTTCTCCTGCCAATAAAGGTTTCCTTACTTCGAACGTAACACGCCTGTAGCTCACACTTACAAATAATCATAACCTTTGGTTTCATAAGCCAACTGCGTGCATAAACTCGCACGTCATCGTACACTACTTACCTGAAACAGAGTAATCATCCGTATTAACAGGTATCTGGTCACCTCTGTGTCTAGCGTAACGCATTTCATATGTTTCCGGACGAGTATGCGAGAGGAACAAGCCTCCTTGATTGATAACTCCAGCCACACTAATGGGACTGAGAGTTGGTTCTCCATAGAACACATCAAAGCCAGGTGGTTCGAATGAAACGCATGTGGAACATGCAGTCTGGAGGAGGCAATCAGAGGTTGGAGGGATGTATTCCGTTCATCATCCAAGGGACACGATCGTCAATTGTATGGTGTAGTTTGTCCAAAATCGAAGCTCGAGCACACTGCCTGTTCGTCGCCATTGTTTGGCCACCTTGTTAGCAAGATCTTCGTCTGATTCAGGAGGAAATAGTCGGAGATAAAGGTGACCACGCAGTCCCTGCATATCCAGACCCTCCTCGGAATGGACCAACCATTGGGGAACTAAGGCTAATCGGTTGATGAGGTGTTTGTCACGTACGAACGTGTTGTGCGATTAGCTGGCTCAGATCCATCTGGGACCCAGTTTCCTCCGACTCGCTTCCTTTCTCAATACACAAATCTGCCAAACCACTCACTACCAATGGAATTATAATGCTCAGCAGCGGTGTTGGCATGTTCCGTCGTGAAATGTTTGCGAGATCCCCGCCGGGGCTGTTGACTGTGAACTGTTTTATGATTTCCATACGTAACAACGGGACGGGTGGGTAGGTGAGACTAGATGTGACTTCCGTAATCTCAACGTGTGGCTTAGTAGCTCAGTTGGCAGAACGTTGCAACGTAATGGGATATCATTTCGCGTCTGCTGGTTAAAATTCCAGCTTCATCTATAGTGGTATCGTCAGCACAGGGAGCACACGTTTTCTGTATTATCAAGAATAGCTCATGAACGATATTACAGATTGATGAGGTGATCAAAGGTGAAACAATGGAGACCTCTGTGACCACAAAGAGAACGCCTGCGGCAACCAGCCGGAAACTGGAATTAATCGATCGTAATGTCGCAGTTTTCTTTCCGGAGGTGGCACGTCTGTTTGCATGCAAACCGTCGTGGTTTTCGGCGGAACAGCTGGTTAGACCAAAACAATTCACATGCTTGCAGTCATGTGTTTGATGTCAAAATGACTTGTGCGCCTAGTCATTGAAACTCCGAAATGCACACCGTAGTATGCTACCCATTGTTAAGCAGTACAATAAGATTGACACGATAGCGTAGATCTATGCTATGAAGGATACTGATGACCGAGGAAAGCTGACCACGCATTCTTAAACTGCATGCAGAATGAGTAGTCCACAAACTTGTTGAGCACACCGACTTCAGTGAAACCCGTCCACGGTTTTGGAATGTGTTACGAGTAGATGAAACTCATCATGACCGATGTTTGCTTATCAACTAGCCAACGCGCCACGACCTATCGAGGTTCAAAATGTCGTGGATTTGCTGGAACAATTTCGTAACAGACAAGTGAGCAGTCTGGTGACAATAGAGAAGAAACAGCTGACTACGTGATTTACACGCAAACAACATGACTATTTTGAAAATATGAATACCCGCTAGACAGCTTCAAACATCATTTAACCAGTAGCTTCCCAAAGAGTGGAAAATCCTGTTGTCACTGCTGATAATGACTGTTATTATGATCGTCGGGTGAGTGTGATTAATGATTAGTGTTTATCACTTGATAAATACGGAGGACTTGGAAGAATGGCTAACCAGAGTTGATTATTGCTTGTAGTCCGTCAGTTAAGACGATTCACCATGGTTTCAGAAAATTTCCTTAGAGAATATGCGGCCAATACCGTGAGAACTTTTGTGCACAATACTGTATGGACAAAGTCTGGAAATCATGCACACTGCCATCAGGATTATGCATGATGTCCAGCACGTACCATCCTCCTACCATAGAGAGAAAGCAATTGCACGGTTACACATCCCGTAAAAAATTGTGTAGTTTATAAATACTAACAACTTTTCCAAAATATGCAATGCACGGTTATAAATGTTTTATATGCATTGCTCTGAAACCGCGACACTGCTGCAATTCTACGGGCGTCCATGAAGTAATGTCTGGTTGTACGAAGGGTTTCGTGAAGATTTAGCACGTCGCCGGTACATGCAAACTCGAATCTGCAACTCCCGGTACATTTGCTCAACGTGCATTCAATTGTACAGGATAAATTTAACGTCTATCTGTACGCGGCTTGTTTAACAGATAGGGGAGGTATCACGTGACACATTGCTGGCTTCTTATAGCCTATCACTGTGACCAGTACTTGTGCCTCAACCACCCAGAACTCTAGAAAAAATGAAACGATTGTTCGGCCGCCATTCTATTGTTGAAATCAACTGTGCGCGAAACACTGAGGTCGTCGATTGGAGTTAGCAGAAGTGTTAGTGCCTAGTCACAAAACAGTCTCACAATCCAAACATCACTCACAAGCGGAAGTGATTGAAGTTGAAGACACAATAGTTCATTCGTGCCTAATATGGGGACAGTGGAGCGGCGACGAGCACGGTTGCACAACGATAGCTATGCCCTGCTGGATAGCTACGATGAGAACAAAAATGGAGTATATCAAATATTTTCAACAGGACCTGACACGAGTGTATGTGGGAATACGGAATCTGCGAAAATCTGCGGAGGATATCTTAGTTACGGTAACTCTACTGTTTATCTGTTCTATACACCAAACAATGGGGTCGTCGATTGGGGTTAACATACGATTTCCCATGTCAACTGAGGAGACGCTCGCAAAAACTCGACAGTTCTCTCAAATGAATGTTACTAAGATTTGGTTTGTTTTTGCGTGGTGGCGGGTAATTATTATAGCAGTCAACAGGGGTGCCTCACAGAAGTGTGATCGGAGTTGTTCTGTCAGCGATGACAGGGATATACCACACTGATCGTCTGCTCTAGTAAGGATAAAACTCGAGTGCGTTGTCCACAGACAAAACTCCTTTGCGGATTTCCACTCATGTTCTAACTTTAGTCACAACGCATTCATCATGAAATATCTTCCTTATTATTTCAAGCAGAAAACGTTTCCTTTGCGTTCACAAATTAAAATACACTGTTGATTGCAGTCTGTGACACAAACGGACTACATGTGTCATCAGCTGAAGTAACGCCTGTGGTTGACTGAATGCAAATATGAAGATTTTGCGCTTCCGGTATTGCTCCGTAGCTCAATTGGTAAGTAACGTTTGGCATATAAGTATACGGTTTCCGACAACCATTCGAATGTGGTCGAAGTCAGGATGTTCATACGCAGTTGGTATTCAGTCAGTAAGCGGAGATCACTGACTGTGGTGCTTATCGGGTTTGTCAGGGGAGTAGTCAGGGATGGGAAGCTGTGAATCCTTGTTCGTCACCATCGCTGTTAATGAGGTCTTTCCGTCTAATTCAAGAGAAGAGTGTCGCAGATGCGAGTGACCAAACATTCCACGTTTATCCACACTCTACTCTAGAACGGACAGACTGTCTGAAACATAAGGCCGGTCGGTTGATGAAACGCTCGAAAATGTTGTTTGATCAGCTAGTTCAGATCCAACTGGGACACAGATTCCTCCTACTCGATTCTCCTCCCAATTCACAATTCTATCAAGCCACTCACTACCACTGGAACTATAATGCTCTGCAGCGGTGTTGGCATGTTCCGTCTTGAAATGCTTGCAAGGTCTCCATTGGTCTGTTTGCTCTGTGAATTGTTTGGCGATTTCCGTAAGCTGCAGTGAGGTCAGTAGGCAGGTGAGCCCAGATGTGACGTTTGCGAGCTCACGGTGTGGGTTCCTGGCGCAGCTGATAAAACATTACAATATTGAAAAATTAATGAGTATCACCGGAACGAATCCATGTTTGTTCTTTACATGATCATCTCACACTAGTTTCATTTTTGATCAATAACCTCCCACGTTGTTACTCAGTCTGATATATAATTTCCCAGACAAAGACAAGTGATTACCGAAAACCGTCTTGTTGTTTGGAAAAACTCGCTTATATGGTTTCCACGGTGAGTTTCAATTATTCGAAACACCGCGTTGATCACTAGTTGTATCTGCTACTGTGAACCTACAAGTCATACAGTACCAGGCCGAGGAGAGCAACCATGTTATATTTGTGTGTAGGCACTGTGAGTCAACCTGGTTTGGCTGAGGAGTGTGTTATTCGAGTCGCATGTGCAATAACGGAACCTCCTCGAAATAAGTTCAACTCCGTGCTACTGTGTTCAGCCCATAGCTCGGTTCGACCTTCCAACTGACAAGTGGGTTTCGTGGCATATCAGTCAGGTAGGCATGCGTGAATCCTGATAGTGCAGGCACAATAACCCAACACAGCGAATGAAGCTTCAAGGATTTTGCAATTTTCACATTTCAGCTGTTAAATGGTATATTATCCTGATTTACAACTTTCGAACTAAAAAACATTGCAGTCACTACACGTGAATGCTCAGTACGCACTGGGAAATCATTTGAAATAGATAGATTTCTTAGTGCCCTAATACGGGGAACACATATAATGTATAATTTGGGGAAGTTCATATTTGGGTGAAAGAGGCGATTGAACTAAGATGTTGATCCCACATCTTCGCAGCCAATCGTATAACTGGTAGAAACATTTTAGCCACTGGTAATTAATCTTGTTCGTCCGAGTTATTTGGGAAAATGTTCTAAGCGTTGCGCTGAAAGAACTCAACATATCCTGATATTTGGATTGTTTCAAATTCTCGAATACATTCCGTGAGATCATCCGGGGTAAACACGACTTTTGGACTGATCACACAACATTTTGTATCATCATGATTGTTGTATGTTCTCTGGACGGACGTTGAGCGACGTACGTACAACCAACCACATTGAGTATTAGAGCGAAATCAAGCCGCTGGAAACGTGGCATCACTAACAGGAACAGTATGATCAGGTAGACGAGCAAAACCTAATTTGCTCACGTTCACGGGATAAACTGCAAAGCTTGACCGCAATAAACCGTCGGTTGCCCGAAACCAGGACAGCTGGCAGGCATATGCAACCGAGAGGCAGGCACGAACCGGCAAAATGTGGTCGGATCGGGCAGATGTGTGTCTAGATGCCCGATTGGTTGTTGTCATCGCGCAGTCGTTAACTTACAATGATTTCGAAATACGGGAAAGTACCAACTATCCCAAAATTCTATCCGGATATCGAAGTCCGGAGTGCAGAACACAAGGCCACCACAACAGTTTCTTCACCGAACGGCGGATAATAGAAAGCTGCGCTCATGAACGAAACAGATTTGCAGATCACCGGAAGTCCGAGGAAAACCTGGCAGACATTTCCGTAGAATCTGAAGCAAGTCATGTTGTGTTTTTGGGCTTATCGCGCCATTCGTGCACTCTGAAGTGAACTATTATAGCCACGCTGTGAACACCATAGTCGTCACTTGGCATCTCTCAGTCTTGTTGCCTCATCACTGAGTCGTGTCATTCCGCTTCCTATCAACATGTCTTATTCAAACACTACCTGTGGTGTGAGCAGCTTGTTGCGTGATTGAGGTCGACGTGCACAGCTTGTTTATAAACATTGTCCAGGTTGGGGTGGTTTGTTGTCGTGAAACCTACTTCGCCTTGTAAAACGACATTTCCAGAAAACCACCCCGCATCTACTCGAAATTAGATTGAGTATCTACATGTTGTTTGCTATAGTCGTGAAAACCCGTTGTATCCTCTCAAAATTTCAGTGAAATTTCTCAAAATGTTTCACAAACCTATCTGAAAGTAGACAGGCACTATTCGTTGCTCGTACTTGGATAGGAAATCTATCAGTGTAGGTCGCCACTTCTTCCTTTCTTGGTAACAGGACTTTTAGAGTAAAAACCGGTTCAGGCCTTTCATCTCCACCCCCAGTCTCTGTGGGCGTCCCTCAAGGATCGGTACTTGGTCCATTGTTGATCCTGATCTACATCAATGACCTCATCTAGTTGATCTCAAGCAACGCCCTCCTTTATGCGGACGACTGAAAAATCTGGAATGCTTGTGACCCCAATGCATTGCAGATTGACATTGACCGTATTAAGCGTTGGTCAGATGATTGGAGTCTCTCTCTAAACGACAGTAACTGTGCGCACATGACACTCGGAGGAGACTCCGGGAACCTATTCGTGATACACGGTGCACAAATTGCAACAGATATCGCGAAAGCAGACCTCAAAAAGACCTGGGGATCTGGTTGTCGTCTGGTTTGTCCTTCTCTTGTCACCACCAGCTGGCCGCCAAAAGGGGTTTTGTGACTCTTGGGATGATAAAAGGAACCTTCCCCCAGACAGAGGAGCACGCCTTCCACACGCTTTACGGAGTCTACATAAGACCACCTCTGGAGCATGCCAATCAACTCGTCTACACCGGTTTGAAGAAGGACCTAGTCGCCATTGAACGTGTCCAGCGAGTAGCCACCAAAATGGTCACTGGCTTACGGCATCTATCCTACGAGTCTCGCCTTGAAATTCTCGATCTTCATCCACTTGAGTTTCGTAGACTCCGCGGCGACTTAATTCTTACGCACTTTCTCCTTAGGACAGGACTCGTGTACGCGTCAAGGCTGCCAGTGTGCCCGACAGACGTGCCAAGGCTCGAAGTGTGTTCCGATTGGTCGTGACTTCAACGTCCAACGGCTCACTCGCCCACCCACTTTAAATTGACCCAAATGCTTGTAAATGCAACAATATACTATGCGCTTCTACTGAGTCACGTGTTCTCACTATTGTTATTGTCCGTAATGCATGTGGTGGATGGGGCACGAATATGGATACAACACTCGTGCAAGAATTCTCCGCCCTAGTAAGTGATAACATTACAACGATCGTTCCAGTCTGAACATGGAAGGAGCGCCTGAGAGTGCGAACGGCATACGTTTGAATTCGTATTACATTTCTCCGACTGTGAACGCTGTCTCACCCCGGTCCGATTGCTTGATTGAGACCTGCCAATATCCAAACCGTAAGTTGAACAATCTTAATACCCTGGCGTTCTGCTACCACTTCAATGATCATAATCTCCTTGAGCCGCCTGAAGTCGACACAGAATCGAAACTTCCCAACAGGCTTCTTCACCAGTAAGACGGGCTATCGGCCACCCCGATGATTTCCTCCTTCAGCGTGTCCTTCATTTGTCGTTCAGTTTCCGGCTGCAGGTGTATTGGAGTTCTTCGGGAGTCGAATGGCCGAAATTGCTTCGACTCGGTGGAGATTTTGTGTTCAACCCAGTCACAATAGCCATATGAGTCCTGATCCGTAGTGAACAATTCCTGAACTCTGCGTACCACTCCACTCAACAATTGATTGTCACAAGTTGGCATTGATCTAGGTGCGTTCACTTCAATTTGTCCGAACTGGGTTTTGCGCTTTCTCACTAGTGGAACCAGCCCATACTTCGTTACGAGTTTATCATGCTTCAAATCAATCACGGCCTCAACGCGGTCAAGAAAATCTGCCCCAAGATAGTCTGACGCGTGTAGAGGAAAATGATGGAAGATTGTCTGGCTACGTGAGCATCGACTCGGACACCATATTCTGCCGGACCATCAACCTTGAGAGTAAACCCACCGACCGTTCAAACTACCGTCGCACACCGCTCCACAATTTTTATGGCCTCGGCCCAGCCAATGCAGTCGCGGCTCCAGTGTCAATCAAACAGTACTCCAAGCTACCATTGACTTCTAACCTAGCCTGAACTGCTGTCTTATCAACCGCCCCCATTACCGGATCCTCCTTCCCAAACGAAGAACAACGATCCTCCTCCTTCAAAGCCACCAATTCCTGGGTCAACTTTTCCACCGCGCCTCAAAGGTCGTTCAGTTCACTTGGTTCCCTGGTCTCCACCTCGTTGAGTGTCGCGGAATTTTCTGCCAGCAATTGTTGACCCGCATCGGCAAACTGTTCCAGCGTCATGGGATATGTGGTGAGAACAACCCTGAGCTGATCCAGTATTGTTGGTGGCAGTCCGTCAAACAACTGGTCCGTCAGCTAGCGTTGTTCTGAGTTGTGGTCCAAATGCAGCAGGGCTATTGACAACATTGTCCGCAGGAACACGGCGCAAACGAGAACGTCGCCTCGTGGTCCAAGCCGGACGCCCTTGAACCGTCTCATTGCCTCCTGACAGTCGGCGGAGCTGTCGAACCCGGCGAACAGCGCTGTTATTCGCGGCAGCCCACTCCAGATTCGCAAAGCCCCTTCGCGTCAGCACCGCCTACGCCCTGCCATTGCACAGCATCTGCAGGGCCGTTAACTTCGCCCGATTCGCCTTCACTCAGACCGCCTCTGCCACATCTTCGGGATCTTCCATGAAACTCCAAAAATCCTCACCCTCAAACGACTACGGCCACGGGATCTTCATCCTCGTATCCTGGTCACGGCACTACTACAAAACTGTAAGTAGAGTCAGTGATAAACATGAAATCGAAATGTGCATTCGTGATCAATGAACATGAGGTGACAACCTTAATAACAGCCTCACATGCAAACAATGTTACGGCAGCTTATGGGGTAGTTAGTTTAGTTGTGCATAAGGCGCGTAATTTAAACTTGTGGAATTTTCGCCTATGAAGGTTTCCGACCAGAATGCGCTCTGAATGCAGTTGAGGCCCACGTTGATCAAATTTGAGTAATATTGGACAATTATCAACTTAGCAAACATTGACACATTGCTTGCCTGCGATCGGCAAGTGTGAAACGATGAATCCGGTGGATTCTTGTTCTCTGTGGTTATCGCTAACCAGCAGGTGTGGTGATCGGTCTACCAACCACGATTAGCCCCAGTTTCGAATGTGAACGTTTCGGCAAATTCAGATATCATGATTTGTGCAATGACTGGTTGCGACCATATTTGTTCAGTCCAGTATTTGCATTTCGCTGAACGCATTCGTGCGAATCGTGTTAAATGATGTTCAACAAATGTGTCGAAGAAAGACGAACCACAGTGTTTCCCATATTCGGAAGCCACTCGTAGACCTGAGCACACGGTCATCAATTCACTTCGGTCCTACTCTTGACGAGTATAGGAATCCCCCATGACATTCAGCATGCATAGCCTCAACTTGTCCATGCTTGAAAAGGTATTTGTTCAATTTGGCTATCGAAGTACAGTAGTGTCGAACAGCGTTCTCAGTCACCATTAAGTTTAAAAGCCCCTCTTAGAATTAGAACAATTGTATTTTCCGTGTGGTGGATAAAATTTGAACAGATCGCACCATAGATGATCCACGGACAAATCTGGTCGAAAAGATAGAATGAACGCGTTGAAATGGGAGACTCTTTTTCATGGGATCTTTCGTTCGGAATAACCAAAATATACTCACTCAAGTCATTCCCTGCACATGTTCATTTCCTAAAATAAATCGGTCGAAAGTTAGCAATAGGCAGAAATTTATATCGTGTGTTCTGCTCCAGATTCAATAATGCAACTTAAGTCATAACAACCGAGACTGTTGCCTTGCATTTTCTTGTCATCCGCATCTAATTGGGCCGATTTCACACCCGTATGATGAGTGGAATTACATCAGCGACATGAAGAGTTTCCACAGCAAACTACCGCAATGAGGACCGATATTGCACGAACACAAACACACACACGTACACATCAACAGTCACGTGCCAAAAGTGAATCACTCACCACACAGTTTCGGTGTGCGTCGATCCCGTTGCCCAGTCGTGCTACGTATGCATCGAGCGAATTGTTGATGAATGTGATGCACTGAAGGATGGTGATTACATGGTTAGTTGAGATTGGGCGTCAGCATGAGACAGTCAATCATTGCGTAAACAAGGCATTCTGTGAACAATCTTCAACGAAACATGGAGACTATGGGCAACGCATACAGTGTTTCACAGGTCGAATTTCATGGATCCATGGAAACGTTGATATATGACAGACTTACTCCACCGACAAGTTCTGGTGCAGGGATCAGACGACACAATTTCACGAGGTCTCGCTCTACGAAATGGCGGGCATCTTGCGAGATTAGATGGCGCTTGACTATTTCCATCACGTGTTCACATGCGTCACATACTGAAAATCGAAACAGGATTAATTACACCACCATAAAATTAATCGGTGCGAAACAGCCGGCTAACCGACGTGATGAGAAAACATCTGTTACTCACCGAAAGTTGAGGCGTCTCCATATTCCTTGAAAACAAGAACGAAATGCAAATCATCCTCAATCGACAATTCTCAAAATAACTCAAACTGATTGAGTGGTTTGTGCAAGCCACGGGCACTGTGGTCGACCACTGTTTACTCACCTGTCCCAAGGACGCCACCACGAGCATGCTGAACAGGATGAAAGCGGCCAACATTTTGTTTGAAGTAGTACAACTCGTCTACCCAGACGCATCTAGCTCGGCCGAATTTATAGCGAGAAATCTCCGGCTAGATATCGCAACATCATTCTAGCTTCAAAGTACACAGCACAAAATACCATCCTTCTGAACGTGTATGGCTGTTTTCGACAAGGCAAAGTGCAAACTGCACGTATTTCTCACGCATGCACACTCATGATTGTCAGACGGAGTGAGTGAATCTATATTCAAGTCGGACTGAATCATAACAATTGATGCAAGCGCGTGGCTAGAAATAATATCATATTCATTCAACGCCTAGTTTCCATGTCAATGTTGTTCATACAAATTCTACATGAATACATTCCAGTGTGTGAAATTTTTTGAAGAATCTGTCGACCCTCTTGTCGTCCGCGTCGCATCTGTTTTGGAACCTGAAGATTTGTGCACGGTGAGCGATCCAGTTTTCTCCCTAGTCTTCCGCAGTTCTGTGAACACCTGATGGGATATAAACCGGCATTTGTCATGAAGATGTGCAATGATCGGCAAGATGAATGCCAGTGAACGCGGTTGGTTCCGTCAGTGTTACACTTGTGATGCAGACCGATGCGTAGCTACCACATAAGCTTATGCAAATGTTGTAGATTAAAGATGAAATATGGACCGTCGTGGGCGTTCCCTCTCAAATGCGGATTTAGCGAGATGTGTCCCTGTTCTTATGTATTAGCTTCGAAAGTCACTGGAATCTGCACCAATTTGGTGGGGGCATAGAGTGTCTAGAGTGGTTGTGAGTGTCGACCGAATGGAGTGGCCCAGCTATTTATGACATGCCATCGAGAAATACTCTCAACATAACTGCTGTGCGGTAGATGACACTGATGTGTCTTGTGACAAAGACTACACAGTAACGATTCACCAGTTTGGGTGTAGCGAACTGGATCTGAAGCTCGTTCATTCGAGACTGGAACTGATGAACCCAGGTGTGAACTTCTGGGCGACATTCAAATCGCACTATTTCCGATTGTCAAAAACATTATTGTGACATGCACACATAGTTTAATTGCAGGTTGTATCTACGAATGACCTGCGGTGAATTCACTACAGAATGAAGGTTTGGGGATTCAAACGATTCTATGCGCAGACATTTGGGAAGAGTTGGAATGTGCGTAATCAGGAGCACTCACGCTGAGATTGCTTAACCAACTTCACCGATGGCTGGTTTTCCAAAGAAGAACCGGTCGCATTTTCGAAATCATCAACGCACGACAGTAATACCAACGAAGTTGTTGCAACATGACTAACAGATGCAGCGCGCCTAAACTACATGATGTTACACAAGTTTCACGTCGAGAAGCCGGGAATACCGAACACGGTTGGCAGTAAGTTGCACGTCCGAGTATGATGCATTCCGGATTTGTGAACGTGCCGATTTGATGGGACGGTAGACACTTCAGCTTCATCAATCTATCATGTTTACTAAATGCCCACTCACATGAACGGAGTGACTCGGTGATTGTGTATCACGTGATTAGTGCGGGCATTGTGGGGAGACTAGAGACTAGTGATGAGCTTTGTTCGATTGAAGGCTTATGGCAAAACTTGTTACGCATAACTAAATTGGACATTCGGATGTCAGTGCATGCCGTACATCGAGACTTGCTGCCGAAATTCGGTAATTAAGTGCATCCAGCCGAATTTTCAATCGGCAGTCCGTTTCCTCGTTGTTAGTCTCACTCGGTTCACATTGATGAGGCTATATGCAATTAGTTGTGATGATCAGTCTCACTCTCATCCCATGAGCTCGAAGTGCGTCAATGTTTCAACGCCACACCAATTTTGTGTGAACAACTACAAGTGAATTCGTATGCTTCTAAATTTAGTGGTTATGCGATGAGTGGATTGAATCGTCAATTAGCCAGACTTTGAGCACGGATCGGATGAACACGGAACTTACAGTTTGTATTCTGAGGACTGAGAAATGGGGTCAAAATATCGTTTCCAGAATAAGCTTTGTGTGCTGTGGTAAACTCGACGGACTCGAAACTTGTTCGTTATGCGCACCATGGACTTTGCGATTTGCACTCGAATGACTTGAAAATTCAACGCGGGAATTAGTGAAGTCTGATTTTCAGTTGGGCTTATTACTCCAAGTGTTGATGATCAGTTAGGCCACACGTATGTTTGTTGATGTATGACGGAGTGATTGTTAGTAGGCACAGATTGGGATTGTGCGCATACTGTGTAAACTAATTGCACCGTACGTTTCACAGGTAGTTCACGGATTGGAGGATGGTGAGAGTGTATATTTACATACAAATCGAGGTTGGACGGTTTTGAGAGACGAGAGAGACCGTGAGGTGTATACATTTACAGACGTTTCACTGTACTACTATTGTCAGTTCGAAAATTCATACTTCGACAAATAGGGGGAGAGGCAGCCATTTTGGGATTCACCAATCCGGTGAATGTATTGTTCTGACCCCCTGTGGGTCTCATCATTTCGCCTTACCCCTAGGAATACTGTCCTCCACATTTTGTGATGATAAGGCCTGAACACCCAGCCGAAGATTGAAATGCACCATCCAGCTGAACACAATCTCAAAGCAATCTGAGTGAAATGATTCGAACAGCCTTGTGTGTAACATGAGCGCCGGATCCGTCTTGTTGGCCAACGATGCATGACTGAGCGATAAGCTAAGGCCAGTTGAGATCATACTCCCTGATTCTCCTTTCGTGAGCAATGGAGTCTGCAAGTTCGGTTTCAGCACAGTGTGGCGAAATGATGATGTGGGTACACTGCTTTACAGTTAGTCATGGTAGACAGGAGCGGGTACCGCTACACCGGAATTGTGACACGTTTAATTCTCCATACTGCTTCCCTGTCCTCTTCACACCATTTACAGCATACACACTGTGGATTACTTCTAATCAACTAGCAACGAGAAGCGAGAAGTATCGCATTATGAGCAGTAATTAGTTCAAAGCGAACAGCGGTTGATGTGACTCTGTGGCAGACCGTTGGTAATGCAGCATCAATCAAGAAATACACCGTGGACATTGAGGATATACTGTTGGAGGTTACCAGTGAATCGTTGATGTAACGTTTGCCTGTTACCAAATTGCGGAGCGTGAAAAACTGCGAGTGTTTCACTCTGTCGACGGGCTTATGAATATTTACGGATTCGTCCACCTCAATCAAATTTGTTCATTTATCCGAGTCATCAGTCTATTAGTAATGCACAACAATTCCTCCACCGAAATCTATGTTCATATTCATCTTCAACCATGTTCATCTCCTTTTGTGATAAGTTGTACCTAGTCCACAATCACGTCCTCTGTGTTTTCCACATCGGTTGAGGATCTTCGCCCTCCAGGTCGATCGAGAACGTGTACACCAGGTCATATATAAAACAATACAGGTGCCACTACTGTCAGATTCCGATTCTCGTGGAACTCATCACAATGGTGTGATGGATTGGGATGAGTTTGTTATCATTCACTTCGTGAGGTGCATATCTCATGCCGGTGCGATTGCAATAACAATAGTCCGTAATCGAATTTTTAGACCGTAGTAGTGATGAAACGGATGCAGCGTGGATTGTTGCTTTCAAATTTTGTTGACTTCCCACGGCTTGGGAAACAGTGACCAATTGGAATAGTGACAACTAACTGTTGAACATTTTGAGAGTGATCGGGTAGTAGCTAATCTTATGTGAATTCACCTCACGCAACCGCGTGTATCAAGATAGTCTGAGTGAAATCGTCGAGACAGTCTGGTGAGTAACCCACATACAGAGTTGGTTTATTGGGTCACTGGCACACTGTTGGAAGACAGGCCAAGTTCAGTTGGCACAGTCATGCCTACGTCGTGTCCGCGTGTGGCGGTTCTCAATTGTTCGGTGATGCGCTCACTGCGAATCACAGAGATGCGTGATTGCGACAACTGCACTTAAGGGTGAGTGGTTTTGGGGACACGATATGCGGTATGAAAGTAAGTGTTTGCTTACAATCGATAAGTTTCCAACCAGGTGTATGTACTGACTGTGGATCTGGGAGCGAGCACACTTGTATGGTGGTAAACAATAGCGTTGTGAGCTTCGCTAAGTGACGTGGTCATCCCACCCGTATACGCGCCATATGTTCAGTCTCACAACACTTGAGTAGCCAGTGGATTCGATCAGTCATATCAGACACAACGCAAGTTGACTTACTGATGAGTAGTCGGAGATTTGGTTTATTTTCAAGTGGACCATCACTCACTTAACCACAGCTAACACCTACAGACCAATGTCGCTTTGCAAACATGATTTTGAGCACAATGTTGCCGACAATAGCCACTAACACTGGATGCGATGCAGACCAATCAAATTCGACTTGAATGCCATGATAATAGTTTGAAACATGAATTCGTGAATTGTCAATATGCACGACTGAATGCGCTGCTGTGATCGAAGCAAGATCTTCCATGGTATTTGTGACCAACCCCGTCTTTCGTGAGAAGGTTTAAAGATGATTTAATTTGGAAGAGCGAATTTCTCTGGGTCCCTTCAGTGTGGTATTTAAATGGCAAAGTGTTTTTGCTTACTTTCACCCGCGGCCGGAAGGCCACTGCTTGCGCGTTGGTTCATTGGCATGCCTGTTCACTTTCGCGCTTGCGACTGTCAATACAGTACTCGTTTTCCCAGCTTCGTTTCACCGTACCAGTAAACACAACATTTGGCGACGGAGATGGAAAAGGAATTACTCGTGCTCTTACATGATCAGTAGAAGGCTCTTTGAGAGCAAGAAATATGACAAACAAAACTGATGGAATCGGTGCTGGCCAAGTTGGAATCGTTCGGACCAATCAAGAAAGAAGCCAAGAGCGACTCAAAGCTGAAAGAAACCGTTGGTGCATCCATTCAAGAGTTCCGATATGACCCGGATAATGGAATCACATTTATGACGTAGTACAATCGTTACGAGGATATTTTTATGGTTGATGGGTCTCAGTTGAGTGACGCAGCTCAAGTGTGTTTATTAGTTCAAAATCACAAGAGGATTCTCGGGGATATCGGGGAACATTAGTCGCTTTTATGAAAAACAGAGTTTTCACGACAACAACTATATTCCGCGCGGGTCTGGAACAACACCCATTTAGCAATCGTGGCTGAGTTTGCAATGCGAACAAGTCGTGTTGCTTTGTAATCTAAGCATCGTGGAGCACTGATTTTGGATTTGGACAAGGGTGGATGACAGCACCTCAGACTCAAGCTGGCGGTATATCGGACAGCGAATGCGAACATCTGGCTCACGATATTCGGAGAAGAAGCGAGAATGATGCAGTACACGTTGATTGACGTGATGGGTGTGTGAGTAAGATGAGAATACGGCCGGAATTCGGTTACCTGAGAGAAGGTGTTCTCGGGGTGCTGGGCATATTTGTGTATTGGGAATGTGTGGGACATTTCACGTTTGACTGTCGATCACGAAACCCAAGGATCACCGTAAGTCGACGTGTGTTGTGTAGGATGTGCTACATGGGGAAAACTGAATGTACCTCTGACGGGACGCGTGAATGTATGCATTAGCCATCTTGTATACGGTGGAACATGTGTCTCAGTATTGGTGCTTGTTTAGATCGCGTTCATTGATGGTCTTCGCTGTGTTTATTTCCTAGATGTGTTTCGCTTGCTTCAGCTGAGGATTTGGTGTTGTCCACATCTTAGTTGTTCATATTCTGGAACTGCACTCGTCGTTGGGGAAAATGCATAATTGATGTTGCAAGATTCACCTAAGCAGTTGTTTGCTACACGCCGCAAAACTGATACGAATATGACTCATACGATAGAACATTCATTTAATTGCTTGATTTTAATTCAGTCTTTGAATGGGTAACTGACATATATAGACGGCAGTATTGTTGTCATGCCCACAATTGGGCATTAGAACACTGCGCATTTGCATGTGGGATTCTAGCAAGTGGATTTGTCATTTCAGTTTACAATGTCCTACGTAATTTTGTCCCTATCCGGTTGCTCGCATCAGATGTATTGCTGCCACCTATGCAAAAGAACAGAACCCAAATTGATGAATAAAAACAAAATACCATCGACCACTCATAAACACAAACGAAGTTGTCCACTTTAGTTGTTTGGTTGGAGTTCATGTATACGAAGCCCACCCGGTAGAAGGCGGATATGGAGGATTCAGCTCCTGACCCATAATTTATGGAATTTTCCATACTGGCAAACATACTAATCACGTGGAATCGATTTCTACCTGCTCATCAACATTTCCTTGAACACTGTTAGACAGTTGTACCACTGATGTGTCATTAATCACAAAACACTTTGTGAATGTTGTTGTCAGTGTCGTTAGCTAGGGAAGCAGATATAGAGTATTCTCTCACTCAATATAACATCTTCAACCGTTTGTTGTGCTCACAAATCCCGAGATCGAATCACGTGGGCCATCAGCATGAGATCCATAGAAAAGATTTCCTCTTACCATGCAACTGTAATATCGTATGCTCTCTGCTAATAAACTGACCAATCAACTTCCCGAGGCGGTTCTCTGTGTGTTTCTATAACAAATACTAACCTGAGCAAATTTTGTCTGTAAAATCCTAGAAATGTTATCTTGCGAACAACACGATGGTCACATCGAAGGCATTACGCCCTTTACCCCGTCCTCAGTTCGACCAGTACTCACGTGCACCAACGTGTTATCCTAGTCCGTAATCACACAACCAAAACGGTACGAATGTTTTGCATCGATCCAGACTGAACAGCTTCGTATCCTGGGTATGTCATTTTTCAGACGAAACAGGTTTCCGGACAACAAACCACAGCATCCAGGACAACGTCTTTGGATGAGCTGTCCAAGCCGATCCCAATCACGCAAACAATGGCTTTCAGCACACGTAGTGTCCGAACAAGACATGTTGTGACCCTGTGTTCCGGACTTCGGATTTTGTCGTCGGGATAAAATTCAGGGGGAATGGGTAATTTCTCGTGCTTCGAAACCGATGGAAGTGAACAACTTGGGAAATGTTTTGAAAGTCAAAAATACTCTGCGACTGACCTTGTCGCGCTCCTTCCCGTGTACCTACGTTGTTTGCCTTTGTTCTCCCAATATTCCGCACCCAGTTAACTTTCCCGTAGTCAGTGATTTCTGCTCATCTGCCCACACACCGGTTGCTATCTGTTAATCACACCCTCTCCGACCCTGCTAATATTCCTTGTTACTGACCGCCGTGATGACATCTACAGCCATTTGGTCCACTCGAAGACCGGGCTTGCTATGTACACAGTACTGGACACAACTAGTGAGTAACGAGGTGCTTCACATACCTGAAACATACCGTAGAAACCATGAAAGCGACTTTTTCCGAAGAACAGAACTGTTTCCGGTAATTTCTCGTCTCTGGGCTGGTACGATTATATGGCAAATTGAATAACAATAAGAGAATTTACTGATCAGGAAAGATGATTAGGTAAAACCCAAGTATGGTTTGGCTGCGGTTATGCACAATAATGGGGGTAGGTTTTGGTAAATCAGTGCTAATTTTGATAGTTTCGAGTGGAGGGGGGATCGAATTGCTGCATGATTTCCATCCGTCGTGCCTGTGTTCTATCGCTGATCAATAAGTTCTCTCGTTGTTAATTAGTTTGACAAATAAATTCACAAGCGAGACGTATCGAGTTTGTACGATCGTCTCCTGAGCCGACTCATGAAACGGTCCGCTAACTCCAACCGAAGACACCACTGTTTGATGTATAGACCAGATCAGCAGTAGAGTTACCAGGAATAGGATGTAACTCACAAATGTTCGCCAGTCCCGTATTGTCACATAAAATAAATTATATACTCGAGTTTCGACCTCGTCGTCACTCAGTAGTGCATAGATTTGTCACAGCTGGCAGTGGAACTAGGTCACACTTTCATGAGGCAACCGTGCTGGTCGCCGCTCCACTAACCCCACATTAGGCACGAATGAACTATTGTGTGTCCAGGTTCAATCACTTCCGCTTGCGAACGATGTTTAGATTTTGAGATCGACTTGTGAATAGACACCAACGGTTCTGCTAGCTACATTCGACGACCTCACTGTTTCAGGCACAACTGAATTCAACAGTAGAATGGCAGCCGAACAAACGTTTCATTTCTTCTGGAGTGATGAGTTATTCGGGGACAAGAGCTGTTCACAATGACAGGCTACGAGAAGCCAGCAAGCTGTCACGTGACACCTCACCGCGTACATGTAGACGCTAAATCTATCCCGTTTTGTCATCTTTGACGAAACTGAAATCCTATCCAGCAGACGCGAAATGATCTCCCATTACATTGCAACGTTCTGCCAACTGATCTACTATGCCACACGTTGAGATTACGGAAGTCACATCTAGTCTCACCTACCCACCCGTCCCACTGTTGCATATGAAGACCATAAAACAGTTGACAGTCAATAGCCTCGACGGGGATCACGCAAACGTTTCACGACGGAACATGCCAACACCGCAGCTGAGCATTATAGTTCCATTGGTAGTGAGGGTATTTGTAGTGAGTGATTTGTGTATTGAGAAGGGAACCGAGTTAGAGGAAACTGGGTCCCAGATGGATCTGAGCCAGCTAATCGCACAACACGTTCGTACGTGACAAACACCTCATCAACCGATAAGCCTTAGTTCCCCAATGGTTGGTCCATTCCGAGGAGGGTCTGGATATGCAGGGACTGCGTGGTCACCTTTATCTCCGACTATTTCCTCCTGAATCAGACAGAAAGATCTTGCTAACGAAGTGGCCAAACGATGGCGACGAACAGGCAGTGTGCTCGAGCTTCGATTATGGACAAAGTACACCATTGAATTGACGGTCACGTCCTTGGATGGTGGGCGGAATACATCCCTTCAACCTCCGATTGCCTCCTCCAGACTGCATGTTCCACACGCGTTTCATCCAAACCACCTGGCTTTGATGTGTTCTATGGAGAACCAACTCTCAGTCCCATTAGTGTGGCTGGAGTTCTCAATCGAGAAGGCTTGTTCCTCTCATATATTCCTGCGGGACTACACATGGTGTAGGTCACGCTAGTCACCGGTAGACACACAGTGGATCAATAGAATACGTTGATGCAGTTCAAATGGTACTGGGTGTTATGGGCTGCTGAATGAACCCAGTCTCGTATAACCATTTAAGCATCACACACTGTGAGGTGATTCACAGTCCGCCATCCTTGACTACTTTCTGAACGGGTCCGGAATGCACAAAATTCAACAATGTCCACTTGCTGACTGAATGCTAACTGCACGTGAAGAAATTTGCTCCGGCTGCTCATATTCATTAATGAGTCGAGTCCCTGCCTGATTCTGTTAAACTCTCGCTGCTCTAGAACACAATCGGTTTTAAAGATTGCGTAATGATAACTTTTCAAGTGATCCCGTACAATGATTCCATGTGTTAACTGTAACGAATGATCGTTCTCGTCGTTGATATTAAAGGGAAGCGAGAATTGTTTTTGAATCCTGATCTTGCAATGTCTTGCTTTTTTCAATCGGCTGTTAAAAATACAATCTCATTTTACCCCAGTTTAGCTGTGTCAACCAACACTGTCTCTCTGGAATAAATGCGCACATATTTCGGCGCCATAGACACACGGATGTGGGTCTCAACTAATCCGAACACTCACAACTGGGACCAGTTCGAACAATGTGACACACGTGCTGTTTGCTGGGTCACTTGGTCCAAAAAATTACATGGACTAATTTTTGAACCCAAGGAGCTCCGAAATTCGCGATCCACTAAAATTGTGATTTTTGCACCAACGATTTCGAAGGTCCAAAGATCGTCTGTCTCATGATTCACCATGCACGATGAATCGAAATAAATAGGTACTCTCGATAAACTGAACAAGCGTGTCAACATGAGAGTAGGTGTTCTATCATTCTGCTGGCTTCTCGTTTGTGTGACAGCTGCACCGAAACTGGTAAGTCTTGTTCTATGTTTGGCAGGCGTGGTTGTAACATATACTCTACGCTCGGTAGATTTTTAAACTGAAGTTGAAAACATTGTTTTAATGAACTTCATGCTACTGATCCTCAACAGAAAGAACTGACAAAATATAACACTGAACACACATAGCAATCTATTTGTTCACTAAATTGAATAGAAAACAAATGTAACGTGCAGGCCGTCCACTTCCGCTCTGACTGTTCGTGGCACTTGTGGACCGAATTTGGGGCGATGTGGAGGCACCGGGGAACAGTGTTCTTCCGAAGTATCGGTTCCAACAAAGAAAACAGTGTGAACAAGCATGAGCTAAAGGCCCATGCACGCGACTTACACAAACGCAGACTAAAACGGCACAGACAACACAGCAACACGTCCCGTAACACAACTCAAATTCAGTTTGTGCGCGCTCGCTGGTTTCGGTTGCGCGTTACGCAAATATCAACAATACAGCACTCACCTGTTTTCTCGGTGTCGGCCTCGCACTGATCTGAAGCGACTTCAACCGGCTATCAGGGTTTATCGCTGCGCTCAAAAATAGAACGCAGAACATTGGACACTCCAGTTGGAGGTGACTGTGTTACACTGAATAGAATGGGATAGCTGGAAACGTTCGTTTTCAGGTCAGTTTTAGAATCTGCAAACCCGTATACTGTGAAACTTGTGTGTGGTGATATGATAACACAATACCACTGCAAAACGTTTTCGATAATGAACGATTGAGATGCAGTGTTTTCTGTCTTACAGGATGCGCGCGGCGGAGCTAGTAAGTTCGCAAACAATAAGTTTGCATAGTTGAAAACATGCCATGACAAACTTCTATTTGACTCTTGCTAGGTTCTAAACACGCACGGTTATAACGTGGTCAGAGATTTGGCTGATATAATTTGCACACAACCCACAGATGATCGTAACATTTGTATTCAGATTGATTTTGCAGATCTCAGTTTCGAGGTGAACTAGACGTGCGTTTTGCCAACGTTGGGACTGGTCAATATTACAAATCTTTTCCATCGAGATGACTTGGACTCCAACTTGCGATTGCATGAATTACTCACACTGTCCACTGCGTCAATGCCTTCAGGTTACGACCAACTGAAATATTGTTTGTAGGCTTCCAAATAATGTTGACCAAACTCACGACCACTCGTCATTAACCAACACATTGCTCGAAAATCTCAGCGAATTGTGTGCTTCCATCTTGGGAGAGGGATTGCAGTCAACAGGACAATTACTAGGTTGCCCATGTTATGAGGCGATTGACGAGCTTGGGGAAAATTCCCAATCGAATGCTGGTTAGCTTCCAGTGTGGTAATTCAGTCACGTTCAATGAAGCACAGTGGTCAACATGATTAATCGGTTGGTTAGAAATGAGGGGGAATAGCACATTGCACTGTGCCAATTTCGCTGTGATTCCGTTAATCGAATAACACGAGTTTTATATGAGAAGGAAAATATGGATGAAACTTATTCATCTTACTAGGATATCTTTCAAACGCGTGCAATTGTCGTCCACTGAACAGCACTCACATTCTATCTCAATAGTTCACCCTGATAAACCTTCGAATTATGTCCCAGACTCGAATGTTGTTTTTGTAGAGGCGCGTTATTAGAACATAGTAGACTTCTCGTGAGCCAGCACCGTTGATCACTACGACATCAGGCTAATACTGAGCGACATGAAAGTATCCCACCTAAGTCAGTCTTGATGCACACCCTCAGCCGACACTGCACGGCCGGTTTCTGGTCTGTTTCACGCAACACGTAGAGATATCCTGAATGGGGGATCTAGCCAATAACCCTCCATTTTACAAGTTAAATCCCTCTGTCCGTCAAACACCAGTTATACCCGATGAGATCAAGTAGGAACGAAGCCGATCGTCTGGGTGTCAGTTTGAGGATGAGCATCAAGAATCGATATGAAATCAGTTGCGGGTGGTTGAGGCCGTATGCAGTAGAAACTGACAATGCGAGATATGTGTATTCACATAAACGGGTAAGATCATGTTACAGATCAACTAAACAACTTACCCAAAAATTTAGCAACTGCCTCTGTTGATCATTACTAATATAGTTATGTGATAGAAAGTCTCCACAAACTGACAGGAAAAGATTCCACTAACGCATTATCGCACACAACAGGCTAGAAATGAAACATGTGTTCATAATTCGTAAATAATTTATGAACCATCGTCGGCAATGCTTCAAATAACCTCTGGGTTGGGGGTGAAACACAATTCCTCCCCATGCACACACCTCTCTGTTGGTTGGTTTGCAATTTCATTTTCACGTTCAACAGCATCATTGTATCGTTCTTCATTTGTCCAGATTAACAAATGTAACATTTTGAGTGCCTACACTAACCTGGACATTTTGCCAATGATTATTCTGTTAACAATTATCGAATGTGTTGAAATATTTAGCGCTTTCAATTATTACGTGTTCTAGTATGTAGAACATGCGAAACAATAGCAGATCTCCTCAAAGATGAGCTTCTGAACGACAAGGCTCGCAGCGTTGTGGAGAGGCGTATTGTCGAACTGTGTCAGAAGATCCCAGCGAAGGAATTGTCAGACGGAGTGAGTCAACTTATATTCCAGTCGGACTGAATCATAACAACTGATGTAAGCGCGTAGCTAGACATAATATCATATTCATTTAACGCCTAGTTTCCATGTCAATGTTGTTCATACGACTTCTACATGAATACATTTCAGTGTGTGAAATTTGTTGAAAAATCTGTCGACCCTCTTGTCGTCCGCCTCGCAACTGATTTGGAACCTGAAGCTTTGTGCACGGTGAGTGGTCCAACGTTCTTACACTACTTGATCCCTAGTCTTTTGCAGTTCTGTAAACACCGGATGTGATATAAACCGGCATTTGTCACGATGATGAAGAATGAGTCAACTTTTGTGATAGGCGAGACGAATGCCAGTGATCGCGTTTGGTACCGTCAGTGTTACACTTGCGCTTCACACCGACGCGTAGCTACCACACAACCATGCAAATGTCCCAGTTGGAAAGTGAAATGTAGACCGCCCTGGACGTTTCCCCTCAAATGTTTGTGTCCACGTTCATTCGATCACCATGAACCATCCACCTAGTGCTTTGCGGCAATGAGCCACGTATTTGGTGAAGTGTGCACGATGACCGACTCATCGTGATCTATGCATTTCGAAGGTCTGACCGAGTGGGCTTGATGAATTCTCGGCCAGCAAGTGCAGAGTTGCATTGCAAAGGAAATTACACTGGTCGACAGGGTTTCTGCAGAGCACGTCATTTTCCAAATAATTTGTCCATCCCAACTATTACCATATCATTATCAGTTGTCGGTTGCTTCGAATAAA